>VDFB02334353.1:0-17229 GCA_007258455.2 Sequoia sempervirens
CAAACTACCTAGCTGTTTCAGCTGTGCTAGGTCTCTGAAAAATAGCTCGAGATCACGTTTGTCAAACCTCTCTACCAGTCTATCTGTGAACTCCTGGTATGAAGTAATCTAATCATGGTGAAGAGTAGCCATGCCATGAATCCACCAATCATGAGCTACGCCATCAAGGTGAAGTGCTGCAAATCGAATAGCATCTTCCTCGGGCATGGGTCGTAGAGTCAAGAATGTATCTAACTTGTTGATCCAAGCACGTGCTGTAACTCTACCACTGCCATCATAGTTTGCCAAGGTGAGTTTATTGGTAGCCTGTCTAAGATCACTGTGCTTGTACCTAGGCCTCCTGTCATTCCTGTTTCTGTTATGTTCTCTCCTCTGACTCATGAATCTATCAAAGTTAAGGTGCTCCTTAACTCTAGGTGGCAATGCGTCCCATTCATCATGCATAACCATGATGTTATCTGCAAAGTTAATCTCACCACCCTGTTCAACCTCTTCCTCATCCTCAGTATCATTCCGGGTGAAGGTAGGACATGTTGCTCTATCAAAAGTGCGAGCTGGAACAATAGGTCTATGAGGTGCGCCCTGGATAGTGCCCTCATGATCATGCCCTGGATGCTGGCCTCTCTGAAGTGTTAAGTTCTCTACATTTGTGCTGAGTTGCTGGAGAATATTCGCTACCTGTTCTTGACCTGCAACCATACCTCTTAGCACATCTCTAGCTTCTATATCCTCTTTGTTCATGTGAGAACTTTCTCCTTCCCTGTTAGCCATATTATCCAAGTCTATTTCCTCCTCCTGTTCGTCAAATGGAAATGGTGGAAAAGGATTATGATCACCTCTTTGATTTCTAGGGCCCCCACGAGAGTAGAACTTGTCAAAACCCTCCTGGTGTGACTTCATAAATTTTTTCAAACCCCACAAGCTGGCAGGATCAGAGCTCTGATACCACTGTGATGAGCCTTGCTAGCTCACTGCTCAAACCCCTGTCTTTTTCTTAAGTCTATTTGTGTTTTTTAGTTTTTTAGAGAAATTTTGTAGACAGAAGAGAAGGGGCGCATCATATAAAAGCTCACAAAATGAAAACTTGAGCAAATCTAATCAAACTGAAATTGTAGAAGGTGTTTATTATCATCAACAATGGATTTAAAACATATAAACATACCCGTAAGCTTCCACATTTTTTAAATAAGATATCCGATCAAAATAGTGAAGAACTGACGAAAACTGGAGTAGAAAGTTATAGATTGCAAAGTTTAGTCTGAAACTGAAGCCAAAGAGAAGTATAGGTAGGGCGCCCAAGATCATGAAGAGAGATCCTCAGAAAAGAAGACGTTTCTCCAAGAAAAGCCAAAAAAACCTTATTTGCAACATCTTAGAAGGTGCGCCCAAGTAGCTATGATGCCTGCCATGAAGAAGGAAGAACACCAACCAATAAACCCTCTGTTTCTGATGAAGAACACTACAAAAATTTGTTGAAGCACTGCAGAACTTCTGAAATGAAGCTCTCTAAATCTGCACCAATTCAGCTGATCTCTCACAGCCTCGCAAGTGCTCACACTGAAGAGATTTCGTTCTCCAATGGTGGATTTGCTGCAAACCTGATCACAGGCTGAAAGCAAGGGAAAAAACCTCCAAGGCAAAGTTGAAATATTCAAAAAGATGAGTTTTTCATTGCCCAAATCCCTTATAAAGCAAAGGAGGTGAAAACCTAAGAAGGCCGTACATTTTAGGGTTTTAGATCATTTAAATTTATGGAAATAAACTTAAGTCACTTTCCATAGTCTAGACTTTGATTTTAGGCGCCTCCTTTAAGTGATTAAAAGATATAACTTAAAATATTCACTTTAGACTTTATTTAAGTGATATAAGAATTATAAAGTCAATTTGACTTTATAAAAAGACTTCAAGTTAAAATATAACTTAAATCACTTAAGTAAGCCTATCTCCCTCAATTCTCAACGGAATTCAGTGCCGTCAGAAGCAAAGAAACTCCTGTACTGCCAAGGCCTGCAATGAGCCTATCCACGATCTCAGAAAATGAAATCGACCGAACTCTCCAAAAGGTACCACTGACCCTCTAACCAATCCAATTAGCCCACAAGGGTCCAAGAAAAGGGCTAACACACTGCATTAGGTGACTGACTAGAGTGGGGACATCGAGTTGTTCATTAGAGCAACATAGCGAGAAAGCGTTTGGGTCACACTTTCCCGCAGGCGTTCCTTTGGGTGTTATGATCCTCTGCTTCTATGATCATCTTCCTGACCCAAAGTGGTCTCTTTCTGCCATTGTCATTTGTATTCTCATTTGAAGTAGAAGGAAGTTCATGTGGCATTTCCTCAAGATGCTCCCTCTGAATCTCAGGAGCAGGTTCCATTTCAAGTATTCTAGGGGAATAGGTTTTAGTCTCACTAGAACTTCTTGCCCTCTTGAATGCAAGCGTCTTCTTCAGATGACATCTGTAACCAATTCAATTTGATTGCAGGGTATGAATATCACGAAGAGCCTTGGGGTTTCACTATATCCCATAAATATCCTTTCTTTCGAGGAAGGTTCAAGTTTGAATCTCTTTCTCCTTGGGCACATGAATATAGACGGGACAACCAAAAATCCTAAAGTGACTAATGTCAAGTTTTATGCCAGTGAAGGCTTCTTCAGGAGTTTTGTTGTCAAGATGAGAATGAGGACATCTATTTTGGATGTAGATAGCAGTCCTAGAGGCTTCTGCCCAGAAAGAGGTTTCAATGTTTTGGTCAAGCAACATTGCTTTGGCAACTTCTACAATGGTTCTATTTTTCCTTTCAGCAACCCCATTTTGTTGAGGGTTGTAGGCCACTGTGAACTCCCTCTTAATTCCAGCACTCATGCAGAATTCCTTAAAAATTTCAAAGGTGTATTCTTTCCCATTGTCTGTCCTTAAGGTTTTTATTTTCTTCCCGGAGAAGTTTTATGTAAGTGCTTTGAACTCTTTGAACCTTTTGAGGATTTCTATTGACTCTTTACACTTAAGGAAATAGATCCAGGTTTTCCTAGAGAAGTCATCTATAAATATGACATAGTATAGAAATCCTGCTTTAGAAGGTACAGACATGGGTCCACATAAGTCGGAGTGAACTAGATCTAACACATTTAGGGTTTTGCTCAAACTAATGGGAAAGGATCCCTTTGTATTCTTTCCTAAGGCACAACCTTTACAATTTCCTTCATGAGATGGTTTTAACTTAGGTAAGCCTGTTACAAGTTTTTCCATAGAAGGTAGGGCACGGAAATGAAGGTGTCCTAATCTTCTATGCCAAATCTCATTTGACTCAAAGGTGTCAAGGGTAAGGGCTTGTTTAACTTCAGTGCAAAGTTTGTAAAGGTATCCTTGTCTTACACCTATGATTTGGGCTTTCTTGATAGATGAGTTTTTAGGCCATGCTAGAACTTTTTCATCCATAAATGTAACCCTATATCCATTGTCTTCAAGGGCAGAGATGGATATTAGATTCCTCTTTATTCCAGGTACAAATAAGACTCCAGTGAGTTGAAGGGAGAGACCAAATTTCAATGTGATGGAACAAGTTCCAACCCTTTTTACTTGATGTGTAGAATCATCCCCAATTGTTACTTATTCATCAGACTCTTCAGTGATAGTGTCTAAGTGTTCTCTAAACCCTGTGATGTGCCTTGAAGAACCACTATCAATCACCCAGTTGTTGATGTTGTTAGATACTTGACTTGATAAGGCTGAATAGAATACAAATTTCTCAGAATCATGGTCTGAATTTGGGTTTCCTACTTTAGCAAATGATGCTTGTTGTTTCGATCTGTCAGGGCACTTCATTGCATAGTGCCCATATTGATCACATCTAAAGCATTGCACTTGAGATATGTCTTTCTTCTTATAAGATCCCTTTCCATTGGAATTTCTGTTTCTTTTAAAAGATCCTTTCTTGTAGGAGTTTTTCTTATTCCTTTTATTAGACGATGTGTTGAGTACATGAATGTCTTCATCTATGTTTTTCTGTTTGTTTTCTTTTGTGGAGAGTCTTGTTTCTTCTTGAAGGCAGTCAGTTCTTAGCCTGTCAAACTTAGGGAGTTTAGATCTTGCACTTATTCCTTGAACAAATGACTCCCATGAGTTTGGTAGACCTCCTAGTGCAATTAGAGTTAACTCTTTGCTATCAATCTAATATCCAATTGTGGATAATTGATCCCTTAGTTCAATGATCCTCGAGAAGTATGCATTAATGGACTCTCCTTTGTTTATTTGAGCATTGTTGATTTGCCTCTTTAATGCAAGAGTTCTGCAGGTGTTGTTGATCTCGTAAGTACTCTCAAGAGATTTGTACATATGGTATGCAGTTTCATGTTTTGCTAGGATGGGCACTATATGATCCCTAACTGCATCTACTAGAATTTTCATGGCCTTTTCATTGTTTTCCATCCATTGAGTTTTCTCAGGTTCAGACTTTGGTTCCTCCAAATTTTCTCTCACAAGTGAGTCTAGCTTATACTCTTTAAGGATCATCATGATTCTAAATTTCCATGATGTGAAATTGTCTGCTCCTGCAAAGCGATCTTCAAATCTGATCACACTTGACATTATGAAGAATGTGATGTAAATTCGATTTTAGAAAATACGAATTTTCTAGAGCAAACTGATTTTAGATTTGTTTTGGATTCACACATTCTGGCTCTGATACCATATAAATGTAAACAAATCTTCAATCAAAATGGGAGACTAAGGGACTTATGAAAATTCTAAGTGTAAGAATAATACTCAGACTTCTATGTTCAGATTTGCAATTTCCAGATTTTAATTTCTTATTTGAATGTGCTGATTGCAGAACATTATTCGATTTCTATGTCTGCATATCAAAGAAGGATCCGCCATAAATAAGTGAGGAGACCTTGCCTCTATGAGACACGTCTCATGAGAGGACGTGTCTCCACTTGTGGAGACATGTCCACTCATGGGATGTGTTCTTTAGGGCGCGGTTTAAGATAAGCACAGTTAATAATTTGTTTAGTATAACTCATATATACAAGATGGCAGATGAGAAGTTAAATTTCGATTGCAGAATATAACATCATATATAATTCGAATTTTATATGTATGCTCATAAATTCGATTAATATGTTTTCCAGAAATATTTCAAAATAAATGATAAACTTTAATCAAGTATGAATGACGATGATGCTTACAGCAATCGTCCTTCATATCGGCTGAAAGCTATCATTCATTAACATGGTTCAACACGAAGGGGTCGGTCTGTCGAGAAAGTTAACAAATGGGTTCAAATGCCAATCTTGAATGTTACAATCTAAATGTTAACACAAGGAAATAATTGAATGATGATATTGGATTATCTAGCTTGAGATGACTTGCTTGATCAAAGGTGGAGTCTTGTCATCACAGGGCATCATCAATGGCAACTTGTCTTTTCATGTTTGACATCAATGATGAATTTATGCTTCCCTCTAATTTGAAGAGTAGTCTAATTGTGCATAGCGTTTGTTTTGGTCGCATTCGAGAGTGTGAATTGGCTTGATAAGTTTAAATAGAAATTAGGGCTCGAGAAATTCAAATGCCTTTCCTCAAATGGGGACGCCCAACTCAAATAAATGATATTTTATTTTAATTTTACTAAGTCCTCCCAACTTTGGTGTCCAACTTCATGACCAACTTTTAAAAACAACTTAAAAGTTATCATCTTAGGTGTGTGGGGGTACAAAGGGGTCCTTTTTGAACTTTATAACTTTAGTTGTAATATTTCCTTTTTGAAGACTTAAAGAGATGGGATGGATGACATGCCAAAATATTTAGAACTCACCGAAGCGCCAACCCTACAGGCTAGAAACCTTGCCTTGGGTGTTGCAGGGACCAAATACCCAAAAATAGCACTACTAAAAATGGCAGAAACTACTAAAAATATTAAGATTATTGTCCAAACATCAAATTAGCCCAAACTAAGATACCTTCTAAAACTTTATTATTAAAAGTAGTGACCAATGCTAAAAATAGGAATTTTGCTCCATAAGGTTCTCAAAAACCTTGAAAAACCAAAAAGAAAACATTACGGCGGCCTACTGCCAAATGTACCTTGAGGTGTTGGCAAGAATCTTGCAAGAAACGAATCCTGAAACACCTCAGGTTTGACGGGACTTTGAAAATAGGCTACTGCGGTCATTGGAAATGTAATGACCCTGCTCAAATCTGATTGAAAACTTCTGATTCTTGGCCTTGGTAATTTTGTCAAACACTTTGCATACAAGGGTCATATGACTGATATAACATTTCAGTTTGCTTTAATGGCTCTTCCTTCACTTAACATCAATGAGAATGCTTGCAAGAAGACTCTAGATTGTCTAAACAATGACTTAACATGAATGTGCAACTTATTTTGACAATATTCAATGCATATATGTGACTGAAACTACTTGCAATATGCAGCTACAACAATTAGAAATTATGACAAACACTTTGGATGCAACCTAAGATGGCATTTATGCACTTACAACCAAGTAGCATTAATACAAACACCTAGTATGCAATATTATAACATTATTTATGCCAAAGGAAAACCTACAGCCAATTGACATTTTGACAAACAATTGGCATGCAAACTAATAAGCTGATCATGAATGACAATAACATATTCAATTACAATAGTATTTGACCAACAACTTATATCTCCTTCTTTGCAATAAAATGTCTACTACAATGATGCTATGAATTGGCCAAGACTCTTGGCTTACAATTGTTTGACAATAGTGCCAAATCTGATTTTCTGAGTATTCACTTACAGCAGCAACTAAAATGCCTATGATGACAATGCAAACTACTTAGTAAATGCAAGAAGAACCTGGTAATGATGGCGCCCAATGTTGTTGATGAAGAAACAATAAAAATCCAATGTGATAGGCACCTTCCAAGCTCAAATCGAAATGCTCAAGCTGCTGCCCCTGTTCTTGCTTGGCAAAAGTTTAGATAATTAATTGCAGCACCAAACGCCCTCCAATTTGCCCTTAAAACGATTGTCTCGACGATAGGAATTGAATACAACAATACCCAGAATGATTGGCCTCCTCAATCGAAAGATATGAGCAAAAACATGAGACTCACATAGGCTGATCAACCTCCATGACAACAGATTATGAAGGTCTGAAAATGCAACTGAAACTTTACAAAATATCACTCCTTAAGATGATGAAATGATAAATCACAATCAACAATTATTCTCCAAATTGAATCTCCACAAATTTGCTCAATAAAATAATCAATCTCAGCAATACATCAGCTGCTGAAGTAACTTCTCCATCAAATGCAACAATACATCAGCTGTTGCAAGTCAAATACTTTACTCAAAATAAGTACAATAATACATCAGCTATTGTACTCAAATAATTTCCACAATGAAGCACAAGATTGGACTTCTGAAGTAAAGCCCACAATTAGCAATAATTCAGCTGGTATCTCACAGCCTCAAAATTGCATAACCAATGAGGGTTTTCGTCCCCAAAGGTCTTCCAATGGCTGAAACCCTAGCTGGCTTCTCCACCACCAAAAGTCATCAATTCAAACAACAATTCCTGGATGATGAAACAATGGCTGGCCTCACCTATTTATTCTTTTTCACCAAGAGGTCGGCCCAAAATCTAGAAGCTTCCAGAATATTATTTTATTTTTATTAAGTGACTTTATGATATATTATTTTATTTAAGTCACTTTAATAAATTAATTAAATATAAAGTTACCTTTTAATATTTATTTATTTAATAACTTTATAAATAATTAACTTAATACCACTTTTTAATTTAATTAAAATAATCAATTAGTCATCCTCATAAAATAATCATTATTTTGGACAACTTAATTAATTAGATTAATTAAATCAAACTACCTCCAAAACGGGGACATTACAGTCCGCCCCTCTTGAAATTGCTTGTCCTCAAGCAATTCACCACATGGATCCCACAAGAAGAACTGCATAATGTCCCTGTCATCACTAAACAATGCCTATAACACCAGCACTCGCACAATCTACTGAATCAACTCATTCCCAAAATTGTGATAGTGAATCTGATGCAACCACATGATTGGAAAGCCACTACCTATTGCTTCCCATTGTGCCACTCTAATACCCCATGTCTCCAAAACATTGCAAGTCTCCAAGTCCTGAAACAAATGATAATCATCATGAGAGAGCAAAGTAGAAGACCTGCCAAACTTGGAATCATCATCTGAGGTCGGAATCAAATCATATCTGAGCTGACTAGAACACTTCTTATTCCACCCACCTCTATGTGTCATCAAAGTCATCATCAAATCCTGAACATGTGGGCTAAAATCAAACTGATGACCACACCTCAAGATGCAATCGAGGTGAAACTCTCCTGACTGAGCTAATGGAATACCCGAATGATCTAGTGTATTCCATCCAATATTGCCATCCTTGGAAGAAGGCTCACAACTCATAATAGGATGAGTTGGTTGTGCAACAACATCATCATGGATGCTATCTATTGCCTGGCAAGGTGTTGAATCAATACCAAAACCCAACGTGCAAGTCCTAGAAGGAATCATCTCCTTACAGTTAGAGAGTTCGTGCATTCAACTCCAAGGTTCCTTCAATGCGAATAGTCTCAGTTGGCTCGATGTGATTTGCTGGTATTCCAAGAGGACTTATGAAATTGTTCGGCAGCGGATAAAGGAATTCGAATGCTCGAAAGGTTTCTCTATAAAGTTCTTGTTTCAGAAGGTACTGAATGTAAATAGTGGTGGGATGAGAAGGCTCTAATCTACTCTAAGGCGTGGGACATGGCGATCAATTCTCACTAGCTTCAACCAGGCTCTACTTTGCCTCGCTTCGGACAACCTCCATAGAACCAGTGCAATCTTCAAAGGAGTAGCTCAAGGTGTTCAAATCACAACTTAGCATGAAAATACCATCACAACGACGCATATAAACATAAAAATCATGATCGAAGTTAAGTACACAATATTCCAGTTGACCACACAAGGCACGTTCACCATCAGCGAACACACTAGTGGTATGGATAGATGAAGTTTGCTCAAATTGAAGACCACATTCTACAATCATTAACTACTTGCATGAAATGAAATTTATTCTACTTTAAGCCACTACTTGAATTAGAAGGATGAAGAAACCTTTCTAGCTACTCACAATAAAAGACGAAATTCACCATCAATGAAAGAGAGAGTGTTCACAACAATTTCTTACAAAGTTTTCAAAGGGAAAACTTTCCTTCTTCAAAACTACTCTATCAATCTATACTAAGCTATCTCTAAGCTATCACCTAGCTGTCTCTCTATTCTAACCTCTAATCTAATGTCTAATCTCAGCTAGGTACAAATGAGGGGGGATCGATGCCCCTTCTATAGATGGCCCAGTCCAATGGATGGCTTCGATTACAATTGACTGGATGGTCCAAATCGTGCCACCTTAGCCCTGAACAAGATTCACCCTAAAAACCGCCATAAAGAAGAGTGGAGTAATAAATGAGCAATTAATGGCCACCATCTTCTAGAAGATTCTAGTCTAGAGACGCGTTCACACTATTCTTTCCTTGATTGCAGACTTGATCAAAACAACTTCAACTTCTAGCATGGCAGGCACGTTCTCATTTTGAAATTCCAAGACTGCAACCTCATTCTTCTGCCTGATGATGATTTTCCTCTTTAATGTTGTTCTTCAACCTTGAAGTACTTGACGATCATTTCTAACCTTTGGGCCTTCATCTTTTCCTATCTTGGACTTGATCATTTCTTCCTTGCCAATTGCGTTGGGTGCACATTGGGTCCTCGAGGAGAAATTCCAACACTTAGCCATTTCTTGCAATTTTCTTCTTTCATGTTTTGGGTGCAACTGAGATTTCGTGGAAGAGCTCGAAACTCATAACTTTATCTCATAATATCATCGTGCTTCATCACTTCAAGTCATCGTGTAGAAACCCTAGTTTCCCCGATTCGATTACATTTGTTTTTGTTTGTTTTCTGAAGTTTTGGGTTTTTTTTGTGTTTTTGCAAGAATAATGAAAATGGCGATTTTTGCAAATAAATGATAGAAAATCTAAATAAAATCTTATAGCTCCGGAAATAACAAAATATATTGCAAATATTGATGCCAGTCTATTTATTTAACTTCTGGTCTTATTACAACTGAGATCCAATAGCATGCAAATAAAAAGGCAATGATTTTTATTAAAGAACCTGGTAAAACACAGCAAACTGTAAAGAGGCCAGATCTGGTACGGCTGCAATCAAGACACCTTTCTCCCTCTGTCTGGTGATCCACAGTGATGCCAAGAACATAGGCGCCCAAGCTAGCAGTGGCAGACTGGTCCAGAAATAGGCAATTTGCTTCAAGGGAAAAATACGCCTTATTTAATGATGGTATGGCCTGAACACAGCAGCAATAAATGATAAAGTACGGCCCTGTCTTTGTGTCTCCAGATCTTATTGAAGTTGGCCTTGATGTAAGAGCTCTTACGGATGAATCAAATAATCAAAACCCTTGAGTTCAATCCTTTGTGAAGCTCTGTAATTCCTTAGTGAAGAAATCTCTGGCGGCAATAGAATTTGATGATATTTCACACCCCTCAGATGGCTTTCATTGGAGATGGCTCGTTCCCAATGCTCACGAGGCTGAAACCATAGGTTTTAGTTATACGAAACTTGATCAATTTTCCATTTACAATAATCATAATGGGCTCGATTTTCAATGCAAAGCTTATATCTTCTTGAGAAGTGCGAATTCCTCAATAATAGGGAATCATTAAAAATTCGACTTCTTTTTCTTTTAAATTTTTCAATAGTCTCAACTCAAATTTTTAATTATAAAATATAATTAAAAATTGGCCCCCTTCCATGATGGCGACCCCCTTCACTGAAAATCACTTTAAGTTATAATAAAATATTATAACTTTATATTATAATGCTCCAACAATTAATATTTAATTAAATCAATTAAATATTAATATCTCTCTCGATATAAACCCGATGCACGAACCGTCTGAAGCTGATGAACAAAGAAGTGATTCTGAATGCTATCAATCCATACTGCTAAAAATAGCAGGGGTCCCACGCTGAGTGCTGAATATTGCTAAAAATAGCAACTCAGGCTAGAGGTGTCCGAACGAGCCCGAACGAAAGCCAACTGATCAAATACTGCCAACTGAAGTTGAGCCAAGCTCCAATATGACCCCCTATCCAACCTATCAGCCTACGAGGGTCGCATAATAGGCTAATCCTGTGCTCTGCGAGAGATGTCAACTAGAGAGGACATGGCACATAGTGCTCACGGCCTCGACGTTCATCCTGCAAAACAAACAAAAGGAAGAGCATCAAAACACTTCATAATATAAATTTACCTCACTTGATCTCAATGTTCGAGTGATCTCTTCATCTGATAGGGTTCATCATTTTCTCTAGCACAACTTTTTCCTTCTTCACGATTTTTTTAACATCTGTAGGCTGGGGCATATAACACCTGTGCATCATATTTCAATGCCTTAGACAAATTTCATCTTCCTCAAGGGTGTATTTAAGAGATGCCCTTTTAAAATCATCTTAGCTTCAACTGCATCCTCTTCACTTTTCTAGTTGAGGCGTTCACTCTGACATTTCATCCAACTCTGGCTCGAGCAAAATGTTTTATCAGGAACCTGATAAAAAATCATCTAGTCATCATTTATTTCTTGCCTTAGAAATTTTTTAGTTTTTCCCCTTAGAAAAATCATTATTTAAGTAGCCACCAAAAATCTCCATCCTGAAGGCCTTGGTGAATTGTGGAAGACTTTAAAACCCATTCCTCATCGACGACGTCCAGTACCCAGAAGAAAATTTCCTTCAAAAGGCATCAAATTCACGTGTCTACAAACGAAGGGGTACTTTTAATTTTTGAATTTTAAACCTTAGAAAAATATTTTTCCATCAAATTTAATCCAATTCTTCATCCCTGGGCGTACTTTCCTTCTTTCACTTGAAAATTTTCATCGTCCTCGCGAAGCTGGCACCTCCCGACATATTTCACAGCCAATTCATCCCTGCCACAGAAAATTTCATCACCCTTTTCAACTTGCGCATATTTTTCCTAGAAGGTGAAATTTAAATATTAACACTTAGGAAAAATATTTTATCAATTCATCACTAGCTTGGGCGCGGATTTTGGACTTTGAGCCTTCAACTTAGAAAATTTTCCCAGCTTTTGATATTACTCCCTTCAAACCAGGCACATTCAACAAGGTGGACTTCAAGTTTCAATTCTTTAGAAAATTTCACCTACACTTCCTTGTAAGTTAGGTGCATTTAGGCAGGGCTACTTCAAGTTTTCTTGCCTTAGAAAATTTTCAACACTCCATCTTTTTGACTTAGGCGCATATGACTAGCTGAGCTTCACATTTTCAACACTTAGTAAATTTTACCTTCCAGTCAAGGCTAGGGCGCATTCAGCATAGTGAGCTTTCAATTTGTGACATTTAGAAGAATTTTCGATCAGCTCCTTGAGGTGGGTGCATTTAGGGGTAGCTACTCCAAGTTTCAACACTTAGAATATTCTCTTTGTTCACAACGCCTTCGAATCTTTCACTTTGCATGCACACACCTTGGATTTTTCTACTTTTCTTCACCCTCATTTGGGCGCATTTCGCATAGGGAGGTGGATTTAAGTTTATTCCAATGCCTTAGCTTAAGTCATAACTTCACCTACTTTTACCTTGTCTTTATCTTGCATGGCTCATTTCACATAGGTAGAAGGATTAACTTCTAACGCCTTTGACTTCCTTCCTTGCATGTACATGTTTTGTCTTTACATGCCTTCATTTGGGCGCATTTCACTTGTGTAGGAGGATTTACTTCACCATGCCTTGGAATATTCTACCTTGCATGCACATGGGCGCATTTAACATGGTGAGAGGGATGAACACTTTGACTCTTTGACCTTGCTTCTAGCATGGCGCATTTCATATAGGCAAGAGGATGGGCGCATTTCACCTATGGAGGTAGATCAAACACCAACGCCTTAGAAATTTTTTTCAACAACTAGCTTGAAGTGGGCGCATTTCACATATGGTGAGGGATGAAACTCATGCCTTAGAAACTTTTAGCAACCCTTACCACCTTGCATGGGCACATTTTGCATGGGGAGGAGGATGAAACTTTGACTTAGAATTTTTTAGCACCTTCATCCTTCTTTGAAACATGGGGGTACTTGCAGGATATTTCAACACTTGGAAAAATTCTCAACATCTCCAGCTGAAGTGGGTGCATTTGGCATAGGCAGGGGGACAAAGTGCCAGACTTAGAAAATTTTTCATCTACCTGCTTGTGCCATACTATATTTAGTAAGTTCTTGACTTTCCTTCCTCTGGAGTTTAGATTGATACGAAATTTTAAGCACAGGACCTTCATGACCTCGTTAGCCCATTCACACTGCTATCCTGAGCTAACCTGCTAAAAATAGTATGTTTTTGAAGGTGGTTTACTATTTATAGTAATTTCCCGTTTCTGAGACCTCCACAACTCCATTTGACTTGAAATTCGAATGCCTTGCTCCTCATCTGATGACTTACTTGTTCACATTGGCGCCTACTACTGATTTACTATTTTTAGTCAGTTTCTGGAACACCTTACTACAAATAGTAAGTACTCCGATTGCCTTCAAATTTTTCCAGTGGATAGCTTGAAGATCTTGCGTCGCGATTAAGGATGCACCGATTTTCGAAAATTTTGACATTTTACCCCTCATTTTGGATCACCATTTGGAAACCTAATTTGACTTGCATGTATATCAAATGACCTCTGTTTAACGTCGTTTTTGTTGCACTTCGCCCTGATTGTGGTTCTAATGCGCTGGGTAGTTGCTGGAATGGCCCTGCTAAAAATAGTAAGTCTCTGAAAACTGATCATCTTGCCTTGCATGTCACATCACTGCGTAGGTCTCGAAAAACCCATAAAGAACCACCCAACATGTGCTGAAAACCTTGTCATGCAAACCCTAAAAATAGCCTCCGAAGACGGCTCCTGAAAAAGTTCTGATCCTGGTTTGCATGTTACACCATTGCGAAGCCCTTGAAAAACCCACAAGGAAAATGTAGACATGCAAAGAAAATCTAAACATGCAAACCCTAAAAATAGCCTCTGAAGGCTGAACTCTAAAAGTCATTGGCTCATTTTGCATGTTATACCATTGCGTAGGTTTCAGAAAACCCAGAAAGAAAATGTAGACATGCATTGAAGAATTCTGCATAAAAACCCTAAAATTTGCACTGGAAGCTGAACTTGCTAATAATAGACAGTTGTCCGTTTCGGGCCAAAATTTGTAGATGAGCAGGTTGACGTGTTTTGAATGCAGTGTAACGCTCGAAACTTCAAAAGTGTTGAAAGAACGCCCTGAATTTCACACTTACTAAAAATAGTAATTTTCTGGAATTTACTGAGATTTAGTTGGAAACCTACTGGAAGCATGGTGACAGCAGTGTTAGTCTGAAATTTCAATTTACTTACTCAATTTGACTTTGAACTGCCAAAAAATTCAAAACGCTAATTCTCAGACTTAGCCAAAATTTCACGTTTAAGCTCACAAACGGTCACATCCCCAAAAGGCAAACAACAGAAAAAGGGACAGAAAGAGAGAGAGAGAGACAACAGGAAAACTAACTAAAATCAAGCCAAAAGTCCCGAACAAAGCAAAAATTAGGGGGGTCCCCATTTGCAATGGGGCGATGTGTGAAAAAGATCACAACAGGACTTCATTGCTAGATTGCATGAGTTTATTTAAAAACTTGCCAAGTTTTTTGCAAAAACTCATGAAAAACTTGGCGAGTTTTTGCAAAAAACTTGGCTAGTTTTTGCACCGAAAACTTGTTTTCAAAAAACAAACGTTGCGAGTTTTTGGCGAGTTTTCCAACTATGGCTGAAATCATACTTTGCTAAGACGACAGCTGATCCAGAGAAAGAATTACAAAAATAAGAGTTAAAATCAAAAGTTGTTGATGACAAGAATGGCTTACCTCATGCCAGGTGTTTGACAAACCCCTAGGTTGATTCTTTGGAAGCGCATGCATCTATACATATTGAGGATGTGTGCAATGAGATTGACAGAACTACAGCCTTGAATAATCCTTTAGAGCCATCGAATGAAGTTGTAGACACTAGTACCAAGGTTGGCATCGTTGAACTTGAGATTATTAATACATCTTCAGATGATGAACTTGTTGAAGGCAAAATGGATGAAGTTTTCAAAACAACAAGCAATGATGATTCTTTATTCCATTACAGTGATGGAGACATAGATGGTTTTTGTTTTGACTACCAAACCAAGCTTATCGAGAGAGATACTTATGTTGACATTAGTATTGGTGAGTTGAAAAGTGACTTATTCAAAGATACAACATCACAAGAGGAGCACAGTGAGCACATATTTGCTGAACAAAGCAATCAACATTTTAACACATGGGATTTAGGTGTGTTGACACCAAAGTATAATGAGGATCCTACATGGAATGAATTTCTTTTTGATTGTGATGATGTTTTGATTTTAGAGCTCAATGCATGCATGGAAGATGGCATTGATGGTGTTGATTTATTTCTTGAAAACAAATCTGTATCATCAACACATGAATCTGACTTTGAGCAGAGGTTTAGTGACTTTGATGATTTGGGTCCATAGTTTACTACTGAAAATGATAATGGAAAGGTTTAGGTGATTTGGGACAGCCTTGGAGTCATTAGTGACAGGTATGAAGGTTTTGATCATAGTTACGAGACTCGGACTCGACTCAAACTTGGTTAGGGTGACTCAGCTTGGACTCGGTTAGGGTGACTCGACTTGTGACTCGGGACTCGATGCAAACTCGACACAAACTCGACAAAATGAAAAAAGTTGAAAAAACCCTAGAAATTTAGAGATTTTTAAGGATTTAAAACTTGTTTCAAGCACCCTTTATTGAATAAACCTTAAAGACAAAATAACATCATTAAATAGAAGCAAATTTGATCACATGCACAAGTATACAACGATCACATAAGTATAAAGTACACAAATTGTAGTTGAGCTGCTGAAGGAAATAGCATAATTAGATATATAAATATAGTCAAATGTATAAAAAACTCATGGAATATGAAATCCATGACATCAAATGTTCCATATAAATATGAAATATCAAAAAAATAGCCACAAGTCTATGGCTTAGTGGAGCCAACATCCTTCCTATGAAGGCTTCTAAGGTTTCCTCGATGATGTAGCAGCTATAGCCATAGTGTCTACCTGTGTCTTCATGCCACTCTCACCAACAACAACTGTGTCTCCTCGTGCTCTAGCCTCCTCCTTAGCCATGGCTACAACCTTTGCCTCTCTCTTTGCCTAGTCCACCCAATAAAGGTCCTCGTCACTAAAGACTGCATTTGTAGCCTCAGTGATCCACTCAGACTGTGGATCAACCTCCTCTAGCCTGATCGGGGTGGATTCATGGTCAAAAATCTTCCTGTATCTGAGGCGAAGGTTGTAATTAACATACACCAAATCATTCATCCTTTCCATTGATAGTCTATTGCGCTTCTTGGAGTGTATGTGCTCAAACATACTCCAATTGTGCTCACAACCAGATGAACTGCATGGCTGGCTCAATATACAAATGGCAACTTTTTGAAGGTTCAATGTATTGGAACCAAACATATTCCACCAACTATCTGAAATGAGAAAAAGAAACAAAATCAATCTCATTTCCTACTTTAATTTTCAAGTTTCAAGTTTCAAGTTCAACATTTAATAATAAATTATAATATAAAAAGATGAAAATTATGCCCTTAAATATATTTTTACCTGGCAGTAATGTTGTCCTACTCTCTTCGCACAAATGACGTGCAAAGAAGTCCCCTTGTGCCTCAGTGAAGGCATCTATCTCGTGCACGATCTGTGTAGTAACAACAGGCAACATCCGCTCTATCATCGAGTAGAGCCCACTGAGAATCTCTCGATTTGCACATAGATCACAGCTGAATTGGAAGGCTGGATTTAGGAAACATGCGGCTGCATGGATGGGCCTATGAAGTTGGTGGTGCCATCTTTGATCAATGATCTCCCAAATGGGACAATACTTCTCCTCAACTCCACCATGACGGATCTAATGGCCTTTTTGGCCCTATCCATGCCCTCACATATGTAGCCCATTGTAGGCTTCTCCCCATTAGCAACTCATAGGAGAACTACCAAGAGCTCGACAAA
>VDFB02334354.1:0-27702 GCA_007258455.2 Sequoia sempervirens
AACTACTTGCATACCTATTACACATATTGCTTAATGTGTCTTCCATTTTTTTATAAAATTATTGAATGACTAAGACACAAGGTGGGAAGCTATTCAACTTCCCATCCCCATAATATCACGATATACCAAGCTTTTCATTTGCAAGTGTAGGTACAACAAACACTAAATGTTAAGATCAACTCAAGTACCCATATGATTTATAGAGAAAAACAAATGAAATAGCAAGATAAACCATGATTACACAAAAGATAATATTAGTATGTGATCACTCAAATCATTTGATCAATGATGCATATAAATACAAATGTGGTATAACTACCTTCCAACCACCAAATAATCACCCCTTTGTTAATTAGAGATGTAGTTAAGATATGACTTGAGAAATAGGAAAATTATTATAGTCCAAAGTAAATAAATATGAGCATGTATCCAACAAACTCCCTTGTACTCTAAAATCAAGGTATCTAGTTAGGATTAGATGAGTTATAAGAACATGCAAACAATCCCCCTTACAATCCATAGTCTCAATCAACTTATCGAAAAGATGTATTTTTCCAATGGATCCATCTAACCACCATTTACCAAAGGGAGCAAATAAGTTGGATAACTTAGGTTGATATCAACTAGGTAACCCCAAAAGTAAGAAATAAATGTTGCATAAAATTGTGCCATAATACATACATGGACAAATCAAAGTCCTATCACTAAAATATCTCAAACCTCTAAAGGCACATGTCAACACTAAAAAATTGCAAGTCCAACAAAATGAAAGTGTTGATCCTCAAAATATGGTGACTTAGTTTCTAACATGGCAATCAATCAACCACTCAAAAGACTACATTCCTCAATTCAATGCAACCATAAATATAAGTGGTGTGCATTCCTAGATGTTGTCATTGTCTAATGTGATAAATTTTTGACAATTATGTTACAGGTATATCTTCAAAAAATGGTGAATTTGTATGTGCAATCATTGATGTAGTCACTCTCCAAGAAAAGATGATCAACTCAAAGGTTAACAATCAATTGATTTCTCTCATCATCAGTGCTCCCTCCAAAATCATGATGTGTTAGGCATTATTATTGATCATCTACACTCCAAAATCTAGAATCAATGCTCAAAATTATGAGAATCAAGTGTTTAGATTCAAGAGACCTAAATGGTATCTTGTCATCAAGATAATTAATTGATCCTACATGTGAAGAAATCAATCATGAAGGTGCATATGAACCATTTGTACAAATTTCTTAAACTATGGAGAAAATGCAATAGATGTGAGCAATCCTTAATGGTCACTCATGGCTAGAAGCCTTCAAATCTCATCATCATTGGGATGTAATACAACTCAATTGTCAAAAATAATCTTAAAATCTACCAAAAAGGCCAAATCTCCAAATGTGGCTTCTATATTAAAATGGTCAATCCATGAGTGGCCAATATGAGTATTATTTAGTTGATCAATTTAAAAAATATCTATATCATCACTAAATCATCATCATCATAATCATATATATGTATGTATGTATGTGCATAGATAAGAGGAACATGTAGACCAACAACTAGATCAATTATTAACAAGAACAATCAAGTACATCTAAAACACTTAAGCATGAGACTAGTATCACAACATCATTGATCTAAATCAATGTGGGGGATCATGTACACCAACACTTGTCTACTAGCCACACAAAACATTTGAGCACCAATACAAAATGCCACAAGACATCCACAAGCCAACTCTCAAATATAACAACTCAACAAAATCAACCAACACATATACAAACCATCTAAAATAATCTACAATCTTTGTCTCAAGAATAACTATATCAATTTTATAATCTCTAGAAAAGCATTAGGATCTATAACATCATTAGATCTACAACTCACACAAATCTACACCACAATGCACTTAAGAAGCATATGGAGTCGATTTGTGTCACAACACAACTCTAAAGAGAACAACAACATAAGTCCTTAGCACTGCCAATTCTCCATCACATCACCACTATCATGATGTTGTAATACTCAACCATGTGAAAATTATTTTTTGGCACTACATATGCTTCATGAGAGCCTTGTGTGAATGTTTATTGGGAAAAACTGCACTTTATGTTTCTTTCTTTGAAACATGAAAATATTGATCATTTCAAATATGAAATTGTGTGGTCCTTGATAAACATGATGTGGTAGTATTTCTTATATGGCTCATATATGTAATGGAAATGGTTGCAAGATAGCTTACAGTTCTTATGTATGGATTGGTTGTACCATTTATATGATATGATGTTGTCATTCCACTATTCTCCTTCAACTATATGAACATCTTTTATGTATTGATGTGTGTTTAAGTGTGTAGATAATAGGTTAAATCATGCCAAAATCAACATAATTATCTTATGTCCAAAACACATGTTTCTCCTTAGATGTTAAAGAGGAACCGATCCTTGTGTGATACCCATAAATCTTCGTTATGAATACTTGGGCACAAGATGGTTGTTGTTATCTTGATATTCTTTGTAAGATTAATCTTGTGATTTAAACCTATAATGAGAAGTATGTCTTGAATTATAATCTTGTAGTATTATGTGGTCTCACATAGAGGACAAATTAAGGATATCTATGTTGTGTATATTTATTTTATGTTATAAATGTGTGTGTGTGTAATGTGAGCATGTTTGGTAAGGTTGCCCTTGTAACATAAATGAATGGCATTATAATTAAACTTAACCTTTGGGATGTAGTCCAAATAAAATAAAAAAATCAAATCTTTGGAAATAAGCATAGAAATTTGAGTGGTTAAGAAGTTCCACTTGTTAAAATGAGAAGTTCAAGGTAGTTGAGAATGCCATGTGTTGAATGAAGAAGAGTGTAGTAAGAGCCATTTTAGATTTCGGCAACAAGTGAAAAATGTATTAATGGAAGAAATATGATTTGGGAAAAGAATGTAAATTTTAGGTGAATGGTGTGATTTAATGCTAGGGGAATGAGAGATCTCTACCAAATTAATGGGGGAAGGTGACTTATGTTTTAGGAAATGTCTATATTTAATTAGAAAGAGTTTTTGTAGACCTTGGCCATACTAATTCATGATGTACACGCTGTTCCCTTACCTGGAGGGAGTGTAATTGAAAGAGAAGAAAGTTTATTTATGCAAGGAGATAGATGGTTTGGAAGGGGGACTATGTTAGGAAGACATTGAAAGGAGAAATGCTTGCAAGATTTAAATTTATGGTGTTGTTGAATAAGAGATAATATTGGTGTGTGTATTTGTTGTTTCTCACAACCTAAATATTCATATGTGAGAATTAATAGCTCCAAGAGTCATGGGGT
Organism: Sequoia sempervirens; assembly: GCA_007258455.2. Taxonomy (NCBI): domain Eukaryota; kingdom Viridiplantae; phylum Streptophyta; class Pinopsida; order Cupressales; family Cupressaceae; genus Sequoia; species Sequoia sempervirens. Next base: position 3,332 of record VDFB02334354.1, read on the forward strand.
TTCTTGAAATCTAGCATGTTTGAATGATTGGAATAATCTAAGAAGTTCATCATGAGAAGGTGTTTTGAGAAGTGTCAAAAATCCATAAAGGAAAGCTAGAGGTTATGATGACATTTAGAGGAGCTTGGTGTGGTAGAAAAAGAGAGCACGTTAGGCATTAATAGTTGAGTGTCGTGTGATAAAGAGGGAAAAGATTTCAACAAACATTTTAAATCCACAATGAAAGGTAAAAATAACAAAAAAAGGAAGCAACTAGAAGGTGTTTTGAGAATTATTAGAAAGATGCAAGGGGAACTCGGTGGTCACATTATCATTTAAAGAGATTTACCATGGCAACAAAGGAGTGTTGATTATAGGGGTTAATTCTTTGATTAGGAATATTATGTTGTAAATTTAATTTTAATGACTAATATACATCACAAATAAAAGAAGTAAAATGAAAATGATGTTTATAATAACAAAAATAAAATCCACATAAAGATATTAACACAATATGTACCTTAGGAAACCCTTTTGGGAAAAAAACCCAACAAAAGATCAATATTGTAAATTGGACCCCAAATCCAAGAAATATATCTTTGTTGGTTATGGTGATGGAATTAAGGGATGCAGATTGTGGGATCTTACTACCCACAAAGTTATTATTAGCAGAGATGTAGTATTTGATGAATCTCCTCACATAAAATCAGACATAGTAGAAGTTGATTTCAAACAAGAACACGTACCTCAACATCAACAAATTCAATCGAAAACTCATCCATCTATAAAAAATAGGGAGCAAGAAGAAGCTTCCAAAGAAGAAGATGAGGATACAAAAAATCTAAAAGAAAATGTGGAAATTCCACAACTAGATTTGAGGAGATCTACACGTGTTAGAAATCCACCTAAAAGGTATAATGATTATGTTCATTTGTTACTTTGATTTCTAATGATGGGAAACCTAGTTGTTATCAGGAAGCAATGGATGGTACTGAAAATGCTAAATGGAAAATAACAATGAAAGAAGAAATGGATGCCTTGGAGAATAATAAAACATGGGACCTAGTAGAACTCAAAAAGTGTAGGAAAGTTGTTGGTTGTAAATGGGTCTTCAAATTGAAAAGGGGCATTGATGATAAAGATGAAAAGTACAAAGCAAGACTGGTAGAAAAAGGGTATTCTCAAAAGGAAGGTATTGATTTTCATGAAAAAATTTCCCCAATTGTTAAGCTTGCTTCTATTTGGGTTCTTTTAGCACTTTTTGTTTTACTTGATCTTGAGTTAAAGAAATTAGATCATGTTAAGACAATGTTTTTACATGGAGATTTGGATGAGGAGATATATATGGAATAGCCAGAAGGGTTTGTTCAAAATAGCAACAGAAAATTTGTTTGCAAACCCAAAAAATCATTGTATGGCCTAAAGAAATCTCTTAGGCAATGGTACAAGAAGTTTGATTCTTTCATGGTGAGCCAAAATTTTACAAGGAGTGTGTATGAACATTGTGTTTACTTCAAAATTTTGAAAAATGGTTTATTTATTATTTTGGTATTATATGTTGACGATATGCTTGTAGCAAGCAAAAGCATAGTTGAGATCAACAGGTTAAAGACTCAAATGGCTAGGAATTTTGATATGAAGGATCTAGGAACAACAAAACAAATTTTTAGCACGGAAGCACACAAAGAAAAGGAACATGGTAAGCTTTGGTTATCGTAGCATAAGTATGTGGAGAAGATCATCATAAGATTCGATATGAAGAATGTGAAACCAATAAATATCCCTTTAGCTTCTCATTTTAAACTTACTTCAAGTTTATGTCCTAATAATAAAGAAGAAAAGGATTATATGTCTTGTGTACCATATGCCAATACAGTAGGAAGTTTAATATATGTGATGGTATGTACAAGACCAAATATTTCACATTCAATTGGTTTGCCAATAGATACATGACAAATCCAAGTAAAGAGCATTAGGCAGCAATGAACTGGGTGCTTTGTAATCTTAGAGGCAAAAGTGATTATTGTATCTCTTTTGATGTTTGTACCAGTTCAATTTGTGGTTATGTTGATTTAAATTTTGCAGATTATTTGGATAAAAGGAAATCTACATCAAGTTATGTCTTTACTCTTGAAGGAGGACCTATTTGTTAGATGTCAAAGCTTCTATAAATGGTTGTTTAATCCACTGCTGAGACAAAATATATGGTTGTCTCACATGCATGAAAATAGGCAATTTGCCTGAAGGATCTTTTGGGTGAGTTTGGAAAAGTGCAAGACAAGGTGATTGTATTTTGTAATAGTCAAAGTACTATACATTTGACTAAAAATCTAGCTTATCATAGTAGGACTAAGAATATTGCAAGTAAATATTGTTTTGTAAAACAATTTATTGATGGAGGTGGAGTAGCTCTTGAGAAAGTTCATACACTAGAAAATTGTGCAAACATGTAACTTACAAAACCAATATAGTTAAAAAAGTTGAAGTGGAGTTTGGCTTCTCTTGGCTTGCAAAAAAAGTGATGAATGGGTGCCATGGAAAAGTATCAAGTAGATTGTTGTCAAGATGAAAATTGTTGGATAGTGACAATAATAAAGGAAATAAAGCAAAATCTTGTGAAAAAAATAAAACAATAAAACAAAGTTCATTTTTAAGTTTGACAAAGGTTGTTATTTTGAAGATATTATATATATCTTGTTGCTTTAAAGACAAAAGAATGTAATTGTAATTGAATAGAAACAATTGTGTGAAGATTGCAATCAATTTCTCTAAGTAATAAGGATACCGCTAATTTTCCTTGTAGACGTTTCCTTGACATATTATCAAATTTTTACCACGTAAATCTATGTCTTGTCTATTATTTTGTTATTCCATTTTATTTTCTTTGTTATTTCTTTACAACTAACTTGTACTGCAATATTATTTAAATTTGTGGGTTTTACTTGTCATTTCCACAACAATGCTAAGAATCCCTTGATAGAAAAACCATTAGAGGCACCTTCGGGTACTACCTCATTCCACTTGCCTCCAGCACCATTTATGATGGGTTGAGACCCACAACTACCCCAATTTTTAACTCACACAACCTACTCTTGGTCTTCAATGGCTCTTCCAACCAAATCCCACGAATCCTTTGACTTCAACAATTTAGTTTTTGTTGGTCTTTGATTAATCTGTTTCAATACACATAAACCTGAAAGAGTTGAGCATATTGCAACAAATCGTTACAATAACTAGCATGAAATCAAGGTTGCAAAAGAAATGGACCCTATTAATTCAAGAGTTGTATGTCTTGATCACAATAATCTTATGTTAAACTTGAAGATGTGGAAGACGTATGTAAAAGAGATTGCAAGTGGAGGCATATCAACAAAGCACCCAACAAAATAATTCTAAAAAATCTAGGTTAAATTTCCAAAGAGTTTTTCACATAAAATGAGACTGAAAGTGAGCTTCCCTCATAGGTCCTTTGGATACAATTGCCTACAAGGTTATTCCATTAATGATATCAAGTTTCCACAATCCATAATGTTCTTTGCAATGATTTCCTGGCTTTGATTGTGTGAGAATTTTTGCATTAACGTTTCGGATCACACTCTGTGATCCACCATCAGGATGAGAGTAAAGCAAAAAGATAAAATGAAACGTTGCAGACCAAGAGCTACCTAAAAAGAACACAAGAAGAGGGAGGGGAGAGAATGAGGCACGAAGACCAAGAAGGACAAGCCATTAAGAAAAGAATAAAATGAAAAAAAAGCTAAAAGGATGAAGAAACATTAGAAAACCTAAAAAAGACAAGCATAAAAATCCAAACAAATGCACCCACATAGGAAAGCAAGAAAATGAAAAAGTAAATATAAGAATACAATTGCATAAAGGAATGCAAATAACCAAAATACAATTAAATAAACAACAATACAAAATATAAAAGAGGGATCAAAGAAATATGTATTTGAATTCATATATATATATGAATTCAAATATATATGAATATGATATAATAATAAAACATAAGGCAATAACATAACAAACCAAGACACAATTTCAAAAAAAACACAAACAATTAAAACTAAACCAAAAACAACAACCAATACCAAAACTAAACTAAACACAAACTACAAAAGCACCAAACTCAGAAAGAAAAACCAAACCAAAACCATTAAAATAAAAACAACCAATACATAGAACAAATTAGCAAAAACTACACAACACAAAATTATTGCATTCATGTATATGAAAACAAATGCATATAGGAATGCAATTAACCAAACAACAAAAATACACAACAATACAAGATATAAATATGCAAACAAAAATATGTAATAGTATTAAAAATATATATAGGAAATGAAATATATAAGAGAGTTTTATTAATATAAAATAATGCAATAACACAAAAACACGAAAAACAATTAAAAAAACCAACCAAAATTATAAACAAAAAAGTGCATGCAAAAAATACATAAAAATACCAACAAAGGAGACAATTCTAAATGTATTCTTAATCCATATTATACAGTGAAATTCACATATATTAAAACAAAATCATAATAAACATATATATATGTAAGAGTATAAATATACATATATATACACAAACATAATATTATAAATATACGTAAATAAATACAAATATTATATATATATATATGGTGCTACAATTCATACTTATATATAAGTAAATAAATATATTTAAATATATATATATATATATTTATATATATCTGAAGTAAATAAATATGCATACATATATATATTACATAATCATATACATAATAAATACAAATAAAAAAATGTTATATACAAATATATATATAAAGATGTGTCTAGAAGAGGAAATAAAATCGATAAAGAAAAATCAGGGACAAACAGATAGGTGGGGAGAATGGAACAAAGGAAGAAGGGAGAGATCAAAGGAAAAAGCATAAAGCGAAACCGCAGGACCGCTCGGGGAAAAGGCACAAAACAAAAAGAGGCTAAAATAAAGGAAGTCACGCTTCTAAATGTACCAAAGAAGAATGATAAAGGGGCTTAAAAAGAGGAAAATAGAATATAAAGAAAGAAAAGGAAGCAAACAAGAAATTAAAGAGAGGAAGAGGGATACAGAACACCATCGAGCAAAGCTTGAGGGGATCGAAGAGAAGGGAAGGGGAAAACGAGGGTTTGAAAGTTGGCTAATAAGGGATGCCATGCCTGACTCAACCTCCACCCTTCGTCCCGATTAAGGTTCAAGTGGTGGATGTTGATTTTAATGGCTTCTTTTAGCTTCCTTTTGACAAAATTATCTTCTTTGTGTAAGATTTGGGTGTTTTCATGACAAATATGGTGTTTGGTGGAAGAAGAGTGGTTGGCTAAAGTAGATTTGAGGACCCACTCATGTCTAATGTCAGCAATGCGTTCTTTAATTCTAGTGGTAAACGATTAACCGATTTCACCAATATAAGGTGCACCACATGAGCACACAACCTTGTAGACACCTAAGTGGAGAAGGATGTCCTTGGGATCTTTGAGAGAGGGGAGTCGATTTCTCACAGGTTTGAAAGCACAAAGGAGACCTTTTTTATGAGGGATCTTGGAGATTTTTGGGATAAGCCATCAATGAAGGGGAGGGAGGCCACGAGGGGACCAGAAGAGTGGATGGGTTTAGAGATGGAGAGGAACCGTGCCTTGGCTTGATTGAAGGCCCTATAAATTTTCTTATTAGAGTACCCATTTAAAGTGAACACACAACGAAGATGGTTTAGCTCAAGATTTAAGTTATCTTCATCACAAATTCTAAAGGCTCTCAAGGCAAGAGTTTTAAGGACCCCACTTTTTTGGCATAGGTGGTGATGAGAAGACGAGAGGAGATAAATATTAGTGTGGGTGGCCTTGCAATACACATGACGCCCAAGGGAACCATTAGATTTTTTGAGCAAAAGAATATCTTGTTGGGAAGTCAGACTCCATCAAGAATTCCACCCATTTTGTTGAGTTTGCCAAGGACCAAAGGTTAGAGAGTAACGACCTTCTGGTGAGCTTCGATGTGGTTTCTCTTTTCACCAAGGTTCCCATATCGGCCTCTATGGAGATCATTAGAAGCAAATCTAATGAGGAGATTGCTTCCCTTGTTGAATTGTGCTTAAGGTCTACTTTTTTCTCCTTCCAAGGGGTTAATTATGAGTAGGTCGATGGTGTAGCCATGGGTTCCCTCTTTGGTTTTAGCTTGCCTTCTATTTTTAGTGTCTTTCCCTTTGTTTCTTGTGGTTTTTGGCCCCCTGTAGCTCTCGTCTTTTTGCTTTTTCCTTTTTATCTCTTCTCCCTTCGAGTTTCTTCTTTTATCTTTCCTTCTTTTGTTCCATTGATTTTGTTCTCGCTCATTCATTTTATTGTCCTTGTTTTTTTTTTTAATTTTATTTTTATCGGTTTGGTTTTTGTTTCCTTTATATATATATGTGCATATTTATATTTGTATATGTAAATATTTTTTATATGTATTTATTATGTATATGTTTATGTAATATATATATGTGTGTATATATATGTATATTTATTTACTTGTATATGTAAATATATTTATTTATATATATAATTATTTACATATATATAAATATAATTGTAAAGCACCATATATATATTTGTATGTATTTGCATGTGTATTTATAATATATATTTGTGTGTATATATATGTATATTTGCATTCTTACATATATATATGCTTATTATGATTTTGTTTTAATATATATAAATTTGAATTATAATATTTTTGGATTAAGTATATATGATTTTTAATTGCCCTCTTGTTGGTATTTTTATGTATTTTTTGCATGCACTTTTTTGTTTATAATTTTGGTTGATTTTTTGTAATTGTTTTTCGTGTTTTTGTGTTATTGCATTATTTTATATTAATAAAACTCTCTTATATATTTCATTTCCTATATATATTTACGCGTAAGGCGTGTCCTATGTGAGCTTTCAAAACTCATTTTCTCCTTTAACGGTCTAAAAGCGCAGACAAGGCATGGTTGACAGATCGTTCAATGGCAACCATTGATTGTTGTTTAAAACAACCGAACATTCCTTCTGTCACGCCTGCAGACAAATTAATGTTTGCATTGCCTCGCATTAACGGTGCCCTATCTCCTCTCCCTATGTCTACCCTGCGTCGATCAAGTCTTTGAGTTGCCTCCTCAGCTCCTCCTATAAGGTGCAAAGGTTGGTGGTGGGGAACCCTGCTACAGCTCGATCCTGTGATAGGGCATCGTGGTGGAAGTGTCTTCAGTTAAAATGAAAATTACAGCCACATAATCCGTGAGTTTGAGAGTATGTTTATAAAAATGAAAATTACGGCCAACACCATCTGTGAGGGTTTTTGGGTGTGTTCATTAAAATGAAAATAACGGCCAAGATCCTCATAATGAGCACATTATCTTAGATAGCCATTGATACACTTTTACAAGTTAGAAGGGGAGATGCCTATGGATTTGTGTCGTAGCGCCCAATTTCCTGTTTAAAATGGACGTGAGCTCCATTAAATTAGAATATAATCTATCATTTTATTTCCCTCTATGAAATACACAACCTATTTTTCAGATCTAACGGTTAAGAATGCTCCTATGAAAAATATCTCGTCCGTTCATTTTTTCATTGTTTTGCCATTTCCCCAGTTGTATTTCCATTTTACCGTTCATTCTTTGATCTTAGGGCGGCTTCAATGCATGGACACATGGAACAGGATTAGCAAAAATCATTTACAAAATTAAATCAATTGTACATTTGTCAGAAGCCTTTACTGAAATCCATCTGAGTACGTGGCCTTCATAATAGGTTGGGTAAATTCCATAATTTAAAGTGCCCTGAATACGAGAGAAGATGGGAGATTATTTAAGGAAAAATGAAGACTTTTTTTATTTAGACATATTTTAAAAGATAACTTTAACAAGAAAAACTAACAAATACCTTTCTTGACCATGTATTAGGTAATGATTGGTTTTAAAAGTGGATTTTTTTAATCTTATAATTTATTATTTTAAGAAGATTCTTTTTCTAAAAAAATATTTTTTAAGAATATTTTGTGGTGTATTTTTATTATCTTTTATATCAATTATTTTATATATATTTAGTTTATATAAAATTTATATTATAGTTATATTTATTATTATATATTATAAAATTATATATTTAAATATAATTGTTATTTAAATCTATTTATTATATATTTAATATTAATTTTAATTATATGATTTTATGTAATTAAGTTTATTTTTTTGTATTATTAGTGATCAATATTTAACAACATCAAGTTTCTAAAGTCCGTGATCATGAATTGTTTAGTTTTCTGGATTGAAATTGTGTGTATTTTGTGAATCAACGTTTCGATTCAAACTCCATGATCCATTTTTTTCTTCTCTCTGATTGCATGCATTATCCTAATGATGGATCTACAAGGTTAGTTTCTCCAAATATGTCTACTATAATCCTCTATCTGCACATTGCTTCTTTACAAATTCCTTTTTATGCAACTCCTTCACTACTTACTATTATGTCTGCTAAAAAATTGTTTACCAATTCATCTACCTTATCTACACTTCCACATTTTACATACATTTCTATTTAGGATCTACAACTAATAGATATTTTTAATGATGCAAAACAATTGAAGTTATTTTAGCCATTTATATCTACAAAGTGCATTAAATATTCATTGGGCTCTAGACATTTTTAATGATGTAAAACGATTGAAGTTATTTTAGTCATTTATATCTACAAAGTGCATTAAATATTCATTGGGCTCTATGTCAGTGTGATTGTAATAATTGTGTTCCATGAGACACTCTCACTCGTCAAGATTTTCGATAAAAGAGGTAGGGATTCAAAATTCCTCTATCCTTTATAGTTTAAGTATAATAGTGTGATTGCCTTGAGAGAAAAGTTGTGTCTTATGTATATGGTGATAATTGCATTCCATGATATATTTTCTTGTTCTTTCATCGGGTACAAATGTAGTGGTAAATTAATGAAAATTTAGATTGTTAAATTGGAAACATCTAACTTGAAATTCTCTCCACATCTTAAACTCAAATAAAATTTAGAGATGATATGTACATGAAGAGAACATAAGTAGCAAAATTGACCTCATGCATTACCACATTCAACAAATGCATATTTACAATCTAATGTATTTTGGCAATCAATATGACCATGGCAACAACTAATTTTTTCGAGCAAACCTCAATTCACATTCTATTGTTCTTAACTTCACATACTATGTTCTACCCATACAATTTCAAACTTATCAAAAAGTTTCTCAGCGTACCCATTGCACACCAAGGTGCAATTGCTAGTTTTAATACTATTACATTTTTTTGTTTGCATATTTATATCTTGTATTGTTGTGTATTTTTGTTGTTTGGTTGATTGCATTCCTATATGCATTTGTTTTCATATACATGAATGCAATTATTTTTTGTGTTGTGTAGTTTTTGCTAATTTGTTCTATGTATTGGTTGTTTTTATTTTAATGGTTTTGGTTTGGTTTTTCTTTTTGAGTTTGGTGCTTTTGTAGTTTGTGTTTAGTTTTATTTTGGTATTGGTTGTTGTTTTTGGTTTAGTTTTAATTGTTTGTGTTTTTTTGAAATTGTGTCTTGGTTTGTTATGTTATTGTCTTATGTTTTATTATTATTTCATATTCATTTATATTATTATTCAAACTCATATATATATGAATTCAAATATATATTTCTTTGATTGTTCTTTTATATTTTGTATTGTTGTTTATTTAATTGTATTTTAGTTATTTACATTCCTTATGCAATTGTATTCTTATATTTACTTTTTCATTTTCTTGCTTTCCTATGTGGGTGCATTTGTTTGGATTTTTATGCTTGTCTTTTTTAGGTTTCCAATGTTTATTCATCCTTTTAGCTTTTTTCTCCTTTTATTTCATTTTATTCTTTTCTCAATGGCTTGTCCTTCTTGGTCTTCGTGCCCCATTCTCTCCCCTCCCTCTTTTTGTGTTCTTTTTAGGTAGCTCTTGATCTACAACTTTTCATTTTATCCTTTTGCTCTGCTTTCATCCTGATGATGGATCATGGAGTGTGATCCGAAACCTTGATGCAAAAATTCTTATACAATCAAAGCCAAAAATCATTGCAAAGAAGGTTATTCCATGTCCAAAGACTCGACGTGTAAGAATCTTAGCCCTAATGACCTTCTCAATTACTAAAATTTAAACGTCCAGTTTTACAAGTTCGTGTTCTGATCTCAACTCATCCAAACACACCTACCTATCATCCGACGAATAGAATATCGACGCATTCTCATTGTCTTTTTCATGGTATCCGTTTCTGAGCTTTCCTTAACGACTAACTCTTCCATCATTGGGGTTATTTTATTCTGATTTAACTTGCAACTGGTGGCTGGCATCCTTCCGTAACTTGTTTAACCTCTGCTCATCCAGGACAATTTTAAAAGATCAAGACTTAATGACTTCAACAGTTGTTCAATTCATTGTTCGATTGTTTACTTGTAATTCAAAACGATAGCTTTACAAAAAGTAGGGAGAGTACGATAGCTTTACTAAAAGTAGGAGAGTACGAAATGAGGACCCCAAGTGTACCCACCAACAGAGAAACAACAAGTAGGCTAAGAAAAAAACTGACAGAAACGCACTAAGTAGCTAAATGAGCTACAGGCGAAGAGAAAGACAATCAACAAAAACTGTGAAAAAAGCAGACAGTAAACTTAAATCAATTGTACTTGCAGAGCTATTGGAGAAGTAAATATTTATGAGGCATGGTTAACCTGAAGGAGGCGAAATATCAGCACAGTCGCCACCCTGTTGGCACATCTGAAAACTATAAATGATCTGAGTTGTAAGCCACCAGAAACTCTTGTAAACTATAGCTAAATTATCTGAGTTGTAATACTGAAAAGTTTAAAATAGCATTAGGTATATACGTAGAAAAATACATATCACACCCTTCGTTGCATACTTACAAAGGCGGAAAGCGGAAAGTACATCCCTTTACTTTTCCCTCTCGTTTACGCAAATCTCATGTCTTTAATACATAGTTTGAGCATTTCCTCTATTGGAATCAAGACTAGGGTGTATTAGCACGTTTTCTTTTGAAAACAAGATTAATGTGGCCTTGATGTAGGTGAAAGTTGTTCTAGAAGGAGGCGCAATGTTGGCGGTGTGTTTGTTTTGGGTTGTTGTGTTTATTCATGTTATTGATGGTCCATGGGTTCTTTAGGTTGTTTGGCGTCATGGATGTTATCCAAAAACTCATTCATTCATTTAATCTTAATCTAATTTAGGATCACATTTATCATCAAAATAATCCACTACTTTTATTTTGTATTACTGATTTTAATTACATCAATAAATATTGAATATTTATATTTGTACATAGTTTATTATTTAATGTTGTTGGTGATCCATGGGTCCTATAGGTTGTTTGACCTCATGGATGGTATCCAAAAACTAACATTCATTCATTCAATTTTAATCTAACTTAGGATCACATTTATCATCAAATCCACTACCTTTATTTTATACTAGTGATTTTAATTACATCAATAAATATTGAATATTTATATTTGCACATAGTTTATTATTCAATCATTCATTGCATCAAGTCTTAATCATTCTTTATAAATGTATCACATTATTGCCAACTACTTGTGTACCTATTACATGTATTGCTTAATGTGTCTTCCATTTTTTTATAAAATTATTGAATGACTAAGACACAAGGTGGGAAGCTATTCAACTTCCCATCCCCATAATATCACGATATACCAAGCTTTTCATTTGCAAGTGTAGGTACAACAAACACTAAATGTTAAGATCAATTCAAGTACCCATAGGATTTAAAGAGAAAAACAAATGAAATGGCAAGATAGACCATGATTACACAAAAGATAATATTAGTATGTTATCACTCAAATCATTTGATCAATGATACATATAAATAAAAATGTGGTATAACTACCTTCCAATCACCAAATATTCACCCATTTGTTAATTAGAGATGTAGTTAAGATATGACTTGAGAAATAGGAAAATTATTATAGTCCAATGTAAATAAATATGAGCATATATCCAACAAAATTCCTTGTAGGGAGATGGGGACGAAGCGGATGAGGGAGATGATGACAGGGGGTCGTTTGGCGTTGTTATTCCCATGATGTTGATTGGTCTCTTTGTCCTTGGTTTGATCTATTCTGTTGCTCGGGTTATGGCTTCCTTTATGGGTGCTCTCCCTTGTGGGTGTTGTGTTGGCTTTTCCCATGGTCTCCCTTGTTGTTATGGCTTTGTGCTGAGTGGGGGTTGATCTTTGGGGTGTGGTTCTTTGTGTATGTGTGTGTGGTGTTGGTTGTGGTGCTAGGAGTTCTTGTTGTGGGGTTGTTTGAGGAGAATGGTGGCCTCATCTCAGACCCTGATTGGCATGTAGGGTTGGAAGTGGATTTTTCTTGTTGTGCCCTCTCTCCTCTTTCTCCTTCTATAGGCTTTCCTGGCTCTCTCTGGCCTTTTTGGGGCTTCTTCACCTCTGTGTGGGGGCTTTCGCTGCTTGGGGTTAAGGTTGTTGGTCTGCCTTTGGTGGAGTTGTTTGTGGATAGTTTTTGGCATGTTTTGGACCCTGACTAGCATGTAGGGTTGGAGGTTGCTTTTCATTATCTCGTTGACTCTCTACTCTCTCTGCTTGGAGGCTTTCCTTGCCTTGTCCTTCTTCTTTCGGGTCCCTTTGTCTCTTCTTTGGTGTTAGTGTTGGATGTGGTGCTAGAAGTTCTTGTTGAGGGGTTGTTTAAGGAGTTTGGTGGCCTTATCTCAGACCCTAATTGGCATGTAGGGTTGAAGTGGTTTTTTCTTGATGTGCCTGCTCTCCTCTTTCTCTGTCTGTAGGTTTTCCTGGCTCTATATGGCTTGTTTGGGGATTTTTTTGCCTCTGTGTGGGTGCTCTCAGTGCTTGAGTTTGAGGTTGAGGTTGTTGGTCTGCCTCTGATGGAGTTGTTTGTGAACAACTTTTAGCATGTTTCAAACCCTGACTGTCATGTAGGGTTGGAGGTTGTTTCTTATTGTCTTGTCGGCTCTCTACTCTTTCTATTTGGAGGCTTTCCTTGCCTTGTCCTTCTTTCGGGCCCCATGTGTTGGTTCTTTTTTTGGGTAGGGGACTACTTCTCTCTGGTTCCTGCTTTGTTGCAGTGATGGTTTTCTTTCTGCTTCTGGTCGTGATTTTTTCTCTTGGTGCTAGGTTTTTTATATGGCCTCGGGGGAGTGGCTCTTTTCCCTCTTTATCTTTTTACTTGATTTGTTTCTTGGTAGGCTGAAGTGGTTGTTGGTTAAGGTGGCTACCGAGGTTCTCTTGGGTTGCCAGTCATATATGATGTTTCCTGTGCTCTCCCCCTCTTGGATCCTAAAGCTCATTTTCAAGGATGGGGATGTGTTTTTGGTTGAGGACTGCTTTGCTTTTTCTTCTTTGCTCCAGTTTACTTTCTTTCCAAAGGATGCTATGGTGGTCTCTACTACAGGTGTAGCTGCTTCCCTTTGGTTTTTTCAACTATGGTCTTCTTTGGAGGTGGAGACTGCTCCTTCGGAGGTGGAGCCCTCTTTTATTGAGGTGGAGATGTGTGTTGTGGATCATGTGGGAAGTTCTATTTTCTGTGGTTTTGGGCCTCATTTCATCCTCTCCTATAGAGGGGATCCCCTTCTTATTGTGGTGGAGGCTAGGTTGGTGTTGTGGGTGGACTAGTGCTGAGAGTTTGCTAAGAATCTTCAATGTTTTACTCTAATTCCTAACTCTCCTATTGAGGTGAGGAGCTTGGTTTCGTTGGAGGGTGCTGACAAGAGTTGTGCTACTGTCTAGTTGGTTTAGGCTGATGGTTACCTGGTCGTCTCTAGTTGTTCGTTGCTGGTTGGTGATGTTAAGTGTTGTGCTGCAATTTAGCTGATTCAGGCTGATGGTTGCTTGGTCATCTCAGGTTGTTCTTGGGTCCAAGTTCCTTTGTACTTCTTGGATGTATTAGGCTTAAGGGTCCCGTTAAAACCTTTTTTTGTGCAAATTTGAGCTTTCAAGCTAATATTTTATAATCTGCTTTTGGTTCACTATTGGGTGTCTTTGTTTTATTCTATTGTAGCTTGGTCTCTTTGTGTGGGTTTTGGGTCCCCGTTAAAACCTGCTTGTTAATGGTTTTAGGTCCATTCAAAACCTGTTGTTAATGGTTTTAGGTCCATTCGAAACCTATTTTTCCCCCTTAATCAAAACAAACTTCCTTGTACTCTAAAATCAAGGTATCTAGTTAGGATTAGATGAGTTATGAGAATGTGCAAATAATCCCCCTTACAATCCATAGTCTCAATCAACTTATCAAAAATATGTATTTCTCCAATGGATCCATCTAACCACCATTTACCAAAGGGAGCAAATAAGTTGGATAACTTAAGTACATATCAACTAAGTAACCCCAAAAGTAAGAAATAAATGTTGCATAAAATTGTGTCATAATACATATATGGACAAATTAAAGTCCTATCACTAAAATATCTCAAACCAATAAAGGCACATGCCAACACTAAAAAATTACAAGTCCAACAAAATGAAAGCATTGATCTTCAAAATATGGTGACTTAGTTCCTAACATGGCAATCAATCAACCACTCAAAAGACTACATTCCTCAATTCAATGCAACCATAAATATAAGTGATACATTCTTAGATGTTGTCATTGTCTAATGTGATAATTTTTTGATAATTATGTAGATACATCTTCAGAAAATGGTGAATTTATATGTGCAATCATTGATCTAGTCTCTCTCCAAGAAAACATGATCAACTCAAAGTTTAGCAATCAATTGATTGTTATCCATGTTATATTTTTCATGGTAATTTTTCACTCTAGAAGATGGAGTAGATGGTGAAGGGGGTAGTTTAAACGCTATTGAAGATGAAGGCGAGGATGATGAGGATGCATACGCAGATGGGTTTCTGCTGGAGTTGTGGGTCAGTCTTTAGGCTTCGGTGTAGTTTATGTTGGTTTTATGTGTTGAAGATAATCTTTGCTTGGTTGCTTCTCGAGGTTTCTTCCCTGTATTTTTTAGAGTTTATTTCTTGGTCAATCTCGTGGTTAAGGGCATTGCAGAAAACTCTGTTGTGAAGTCATGTTGTATCCTTGCTTGGGTGGTGGTTCTCTCCTCTATTGAGGCTTTGTCTTTTATGGATCTCTTATTGTTGGTGTTTGTTGTGGGCATGGAATAGACAGAGCTCAGTCTATGGTGGCTTGTGCTTTAGGTCTCTTGCTCCACTTTTGTGGGTTGTGTTCCTTCCATCCTCAACTTGCTTGTGTCTAGTTGTTGGGATTTGATGGGCTTAGTGTTGTCAAATGCTTTTAGGGGAAGTTCTATTCTCCAGTTTTAGTGGAGTTGGAAATAGATTTTTTTTCCTTTGTTTTATAATGTCTTGGCTTTGGGAGTTTTGATTCCTGCGCTTTATCTTTTGGCTCTCGAGTTTGTGGTCTAGGTGTGCTGCTTACTTAGCTCTTTGTTCCTTTGTTGGATTTTCTCTTTGAACCCCTTTTGGTTTTGGAAGTTGTTATTTCTTAAAGGGTTAGTTCTTTTACTGGTGGTTGTCAATGTGTTGCTTTCCTCTTTGAAGGAAGTTAAGAGTGATTTTTAGAAGTTGGGGCTATTTTGCTTGATTTTAAAGCCTTTCCTGGTGGCTAGGATGTTCTCTTTGTATTTCTTGAAGGCCTTGGGTCCTGGTCAGTTGGTATTGGACTCTGTCTATGTTGGTTTTTGTTGGATTTTGGCTAGGTTGAGCTTATTGTTTTCTCTTTTGACCTAGTTTCTTGTGTCGTGAAAGGGGGAAATTTTTTCCCTTATTGGTGATATGTCTTCCTTTTCCTGCTCGGTTTCTCCTTTTGAGGTAGTGGTATCTTCTTTGGAGGTGGAGATATGGACTGTTGGGGAGGTGGAGGACTTTTTTATGCTTAAGCACGTTGGTTGGAGAGTTTTCAATTTGTTCCTTCAAGTACTAGAAGCTCGTACTGCCAAGGGATTCTGTGATAGCCCTTCCTATTGAAGTTTATTTCTATCGGGTTCTTTAGCTAAGGTATTTTATAGAGGTGGAGACTACTCCTATTGATATGGAGCCCTCTCCTATTGAAGTGGAGTTGGATGTTGTAGTGTTGGAAAGAAAATTTGGTGGTAAGGGTTCTCATATCATCCTCTCCTATAGAGGGGAGCCCTCTCATTTAGAGGTGGAGGTTGGGTTGGCTAATCAAGTGGGATGGTGTTGCAACAAAGCTAATGCTTCACAATGTTTTTTTGTGCTCTCAAAAACCACTATTGAGGTGGGGAGTTTGGATTTGTTGGAACTTTTGAGAAACATGATTATGTTAGTGTTCTACACCATTAAGTTGGTTATTTTTCTTAGCTCAATATTGGTTGTTCTAAGCATTTTGTTTGCTGATGTTTGGTTGATTCAGGTTGTGTTCAAGTTCAGTTAAGGGTTCAAGGTCCTTGTAAAAACCTAGTTGTAAAGGGTTTAAGGTCCCTTTAAAACCTATTTCATGAAACTTGAGTAGTCCTATTTTTCTATTGATGGCTAATGTTGTTAGGTTAATCTATGTGTTATTTGTTTAGCAACACTCTTTAGTTATGACAAGGTTTCAGGTCCCTTCAAAACCTATTTGTAATGGGTTTCAAGTCCCATCAAAACTTGTTTTACCCTTAATAAAAAATAATCAATTGATTTCTCCCATCATTAGTGCTCCCTCCAAAATCACGATGTGTTGGGAATTATCATTGATTATCTCCACTCAAAATCTAGAATCAATTTTCAAAATCATGAGAATCAAATATTTAGAATCAAGAGACCTAAATGGTATCTTGTCATCAAGATAATTGATTGATCCTACATGTGAAGATATCAATCATGAAAGTTCCATATGAGCCATTTGTACAAATTGCTTAAACTATGGAGAAGATGCAATAAATGTGAGCAACCCTTAATGGTCACTCATGGATAGAATCCATCAACTCTCATCATCATTGGGATGCAATGCAACTCAATTATCAAAAATAATCTTAAAATCTACCAAAAAGGCCAAATCTCCAAATACGGCTTCTACATTAAAATGGTCAATTCATGAGTGGCCAATATGAATATTATTTAGTTGATCAATCTAAGATAAATCTATATCATCACTAAATCATCTAATTATATATATATATATATATATATATCAACCCAAAATTTAAACCAACTTTGTATGCAAACACATTAACAAAGCACTTTTAGGTGCAAACATAGACTTGTGCATAGGTAAGAGGAACATGTACACCAACAAATAGATCAATTATTAATAAGAACAATCAAGTGCATCCAAAATACTTAAGCATAAGGCTAGTGTCACAACATCATTGATCTAAATCAATTTGGGGGATCATGTACACCAACACTTGTCTACTAGGCACACAAAACATTTGAGCACCAACATGAAATACTGCAAGACATCCACAAGCCAACTCTCACATATAAATACTCAACAAAATCAACCAACACATATACAAACCATCTAAAATAATCTACAATCTTTATCTCAAGAATAACTATATCAATTTGATAATCTCTAGAAAAATATTAGGATCTATAACATCATTAGATCAACAAATCATGCAAATCTACACCACAATACACATAAGGAACATATGAAGTCAATTTGTGTCACAACACAACTCTTAAGAGAACAACGTAAGTCCTTAGCACCACCAATTCTCCATCACATCACTACTATCGTGATGTTGTAATACTTGTCCATGTGGAAATTATTTTTTGGCACTACATATGCTTGATGAGAGCCTTGTATGAATGTTTATTTGGAAAAAATGCACTTTATGTTTCTTTCTTTGAAACATGAAAATATTGATCTCATTTCAAATATGAAATTGTGGTGTCCTTGATAAACATGATGTAATAGTATTTCTTGTATGGCTCATATATGTAATGTAAATGGTTGCATGATAGATTATAGTTCTTATGTATAAATTGGTTGTACCATATATGATGTGATGTTGTCATTCCACTATTTTCCTTCAACTATATGAATCATATTTTATGTATTGATGTATGTTTAAGTGTGTAGATAATAGGTTAAATCATGCCAAAATCAACAAAACTATCTTATGTGCAAAACACATGTTTCTCCTTAGATGTTAAAGAGGAACCAATCCTTGTGTAATACCCATAAATCCTAGTTATGAATGCTTGGGCACAAGATGGTTGTTGTTGTCTTCATATGATTTGTAAGATTAATCTTGTGATTCAAACCCATAATGAGAAGTATGTCCTGAATTGTAATCTTGTAGTATTATGTAGTCTCACATAGAGGCAAAATTAAGGATCTCTATGTTGTGTATATTTATTTTATGTTATAAATGTGTGTGTGTGTGTGTGTCATGTGAGTATGTTTGGTAAGGTTGGACTTGTAACATAAATGAATGTAATTATATCAAATTTAACCCTTGGGACGTGGTCCAAATAAAATAAAAAATCAAATATTTGGAAATAAGCATAGAAATTTGATTAGTTAAGGAGTGCCACTTGTTCAAATGAGAAGTGAGAGAGGTAGTTGAGAATGCCACGTGTTGCATGAAGAAGAGTGTAGTAAGAGCCATTTTAGATTTGGGAAACTAGTGAAAAATGTATTAATGGAAGAAAATAAGATTTGGGAAAAGAATGTAAACTTTAGGTGAGTGGTGTTATTTAATGCTAGGGGAATGAGAGGAGATCTCTTCAAACATTAATGAGGGAAGTTGACTTGAATATTTTAGGAAATTTCTATATTTAATTAGGAAGAGGTGTTGTAGACCTTAGCCATACTCATTTATGATGAACATGATGTTCCCTTTGGGAGGGAGTGTAATTGAAAGGGAAGGAAGTTTATTTATGCAGGGAGATAGATGGCTTAGAAGGGGGACTATGTTAGGAAGATGTTGAAAGGAGAAACCCTTGCAAGAGTTAAATTGATGGTGTTGTAGAATAAGAGATAATATTGGTGTGCATATTTTTTGTTTCTCACAACCTAAATATTCTTATGTGAGAAATAATAGCTCCAAGAGTTATGAAGTTTCTTGAAATCTAGCATGTTAGAATGATTGGAATAATCTAAGAAGTTAATCATGAGAAGGTGCTTTGAGGAGTTTCAAAAATCCATAAAGGAAACCTAGAGGTCATGATGGCATTTAAAGGAGCTTGGTGTGGTAACAAAAGAGAGCATGTTAGGCATTAAGAGTTGAGTTTTGTGTGATAGAGAGGGAAAGCGTTTCAACAAACATTTTAAATCCACAATGAAAGGTAAAAATAACAAATAAAAAAGAAGCCATTGGAAGGTGTTTTGAGAATTATTAGAAAGATGCAAGGGGAACTCGGTGGTCACATTATCATTTAAAGAGGTTTAGCATGACAACAAAGGATTTTTTATTATAGGGGTTAATTCTTTGATTAAGAATGTACTATGTTTCAAATTTGATTTTAATGACTAACTTATAATCACAAATAAAAGAAGTAAAATGAAAATGATGTTTATAATAAAAAAATAAAATCCATATAAAGGTATTAACACAATATGTATCCTAGGAAACCCTTTTGGGAAAAATCCCAACAACAAAGAGATTGATCTGGAGGATTTTTGTCAAATTTTGAAGTTCCTCATTTTTCTCTAGAAACATCTTCATCAGAAAGTATTTGGAATTCTGACAACAACGCAACTCGAACGGAGTCAATCGGAGCTATGATGCTCGAGATACACTCAGTCAAACCTTCAGTCAACTCAAAGACCTAGGTCAGAAAAAAGGTCAAAAATCAAAGTTGTCAAAAATGGTCAAGACTAGCATTAATGCGAAGAGCTCGTCGCAAGCTTTCCGATGACGTTCGTTTCATCAAAATTGGAGATCGTTTGCTCGAGTTACAAGCAGTCAAAGTCGGCCAATCATGTGTGGACACGTGGCAGTCCAGTCAACGCCACAACATCAGTCCAGTCAGTAGACACATCACTCCAAAGTCTTTGACCAGCGAATGAAATTTTGATATGGTATCATCTCACCCCTCCACGTGGCAGGCCATTATTGGCAAAAGGTGGCATATTATTTTTATAAAAAAAAATATAATAATAAAATATATAAAAAAAATAAAAAAAATTAAAAAATGCCACATTCTTTTTTAAAAATGTGGGCCCTCCTATATTAAAGGATCTCCACCTATCTTAAAGCCCATATTAAAGCCATAAGTTTTGTTTTAAAAACTTTCTATGTTATTTTTAAAAGCCTATTTTCAAGGAATCCCTATTTTAAGGGATTTTAAACCCTTTTTTATTATTATTACCCCTATTCAAAAGGAATAAACTCCTATAAGATAGCAATGGGATTATTTTCAAGGGGATAAAATTTAAAAGATCTCCTTAAAA
Organism: Sequoia sempervirens; assembly: GCA_007258455.2. NCBI lineage: Eukaryota > Viridiplantae > Streptophyta > Pinopsida > Cupressales > Cupressaceae > Sequoia > Sequoia sempervirens. The sequence continues at coordinate 23,753 of VDFB02334354.1, forward strand.
AATATATACATAATCCCGTAAGAGTTATCAAAATAAAATTATAGGGATTATTATTTTCCTTTGTAAGCCCAAAATTATAAGGGCCCTTCATTATTTATCTTGAAGAGATTTTATTATGTAATGGGGGGATTTCTTTTGGATTTACATGTAAATTTGGGGAGATTGTAAATCAAGTTGTTTTACACCAAATTGGGTAAAATTGGTGTATAAAAAGGGGTAAATGGGTGAGACTTTGGGAGTGTGTTTTAGCTAATTATTTTTGTAAGGAATTTTGGAGGTGATTTTTGTAAGTGGAGAGTTAGGATTTTTCTTTCTTGGAGAAATCTTATTGTAACTTCATGCTTTTGGAGAAGCTTGTTCCCACGCACTTTGGAAGTGCATTTTTAGATTTCTTTGTAATCCAAGGGGAGGCTATGTCGAAGATTGTAACCGAGTTTCTGGAGGAATAATTGGATAGGTCTACTCTTTGGAGAGGGACCCGGAGACGTAGCCATTGTTTTTGGCAAACTCTGTTATCAAACCTATGTTTGTACTTTCTCTCTTCTCTCTCATTCTAGTTTTATCACCTTGATTTTAAGCATAATTTCAATACTGTACATTTAATTATGAGTTTTTATTAAGTGTTGTAATCACTAAGCATCCAAATGCAATTAGTCTAGATCCTAAATCAAATCAAGTTTTGGTATCAGAGCATTTGGTGACTAGTATTGCAGATTTGTGGTGAATGCTAACAAGATCCAGGATTCAGAAGGGTGAAGGCAAGCTTGAAGACTACAATCTTGAGATCGGGAAACGAAGAACTTTTCCAAAAATGTTTGTGTTTGGAATGGAGGTACCCGAAGAACTCAGTAAGCAGGAGTTTCGAAGAGCCTTCTGGCAAATGAGAGCTATGTTGGAGATGCTTCTCAAAGAAAGGGAAGAACACATGAAACTTGAAGAAGATAATGCATTGAAGCAAGAAGATCATGGAGACCATAAAGGTAAGAAGAAGCAACCAGGAGGTGGTGATGAACCCCCAAAATCTCCTTCGTCTACTCCTTCTTCTTCTCCCCCTTCTTCTCCTTCTTCTTCTACACATTCTCTTTCTGCTAATCCTTTTAATGGTGTAAATAAGTCTAAGATTAAATTGGATGTTAAATTTGAACTACCTAAGTATTGTGGTGAATTAGATGTTGAAAAACTAGATGATTGGATTCAACAAGTAGAAGTTTATTGTAGAGTCCAAAGCCTCTTTGATGATGCTTCTAGGATCCAGTTAGCTACTCTCCAGTTGGGAGGTACAACTCTTACCTAGTGGGAGAGTAGGACTAGAGCAGAAATTTCATAGCATGGTAGAGTTAGTTTAACCTGGACAAAATTTGTTAGTGCTCTTAAAAAACAATTCTATCCCTTAGGTCACATGCAACAATTAATGATGAATTGGCAAGTGTTTAAACAAGGGAAAGGTCAAACTGTCCAAGAGTACACCCATGAATTTAGAAAGAAGGCTATTGCATTAAATGTACCTTTGTACACCCAAGATGCTTTGTTAAAGTACATAGGAGGTCTTCACTCATATCTCAGACATTCTATTTTGGTCTTGAACCCTAGTAATTTGGATGAAGTTTGTGTCCAAGCTACACATTTAGAGTCAAGAGAAAAGGGTTCTTTTAATGATAAGTTTGATAATGATAACTCTGTACAAAAATCATCTAAGGTTGCAGCGATAGGAAAAGGAAAGAAGATAGCTACAGTTAAGAAGGATGTCCAACTTTCTTGCTCTCATTGTGATAGGAAGGGTCATGATGAAGATCATTGTTGGAAGTTGCATCCTGAATTGAAGCCTAAGTGGGCTCAAAAACAAAATCAGAAACATAAAGGTAAGGATAAAGCCACAAATGTTGTTATGGATCTTGGTTCTGATTCTGATGATGAAACTAAGATAACAACTATAGGTTTGAAAGGTAAAGCTCCTATTGCCAGTGTTTCCTTTGGTAGTTGTGCTTCTACTTCTAAAGTTAATGATGTATTTGAAGATAAGAAAAGGAACAAGCTATTTCATTTAAGGGTTGTTACTAAGAACATTAAAATTGATGCACTCATAGATAGTGGTTCTCAAGTTAACTTAATTTCTGAAGATGTTGTGAAGAACTTGGGATTGAAAACTACATTACATAAGAAACCTTATCCACTAGGTTGGATTTGCGAGAATGATAAATTAACAAGACAATGCACTTTGAGATTCGTAATCACTAGTAAGTTTGTGGATGAAGTACAGTTTGATGTGGTTCCACTAGAAATATGTGGGATAGTGTTGGGTAGCCCTTATTTATATGATCAAAAAGCTATTTTCTACAGGGAAAAGAATCATTATCATTTGTTTAAAGAAGGCATTCAGTAGATTGTACACTCTCATAGGATTAAGACTGATCATTCTTTTGCAAACACAGGGCAATTAAAGAGGGTAATTAATGCAAGTAAAGATTTGACTCTTATGTCTGTCAGTTCAGGTGGTTCTAGACATGAACTTGAAGTAGCTAATCAGGGTCAGAGGTCGCAGGATGCACCAACAATACAACATGAGGGAATGGTGAATGAAAGCATTGATGGTCCCTTGGGTAAAAATGTTTATGTTGTGAAAGATCGATATGTTGTTGATTTATTCTCTTTCATATCTGAATTATTGTTCAGCTTGATGCTAGTCAATGTTTGTTGGTTAGTGGCTATGACAGTTGATGTAGATGCTTATGGAAGTGATAGAATGATGTTTATGTTCAACAATGTTGTTGTAGTCTTCATTGTGATTGTGAGTCAGGCTTACAGATGTACAGATGATACATGACAAGTGGGGAGGCAAAGTCCTCACTTGATGTCTGAATAAATGCCACTTTTGGAGGTCCAAAAGCTCTCTAGTGGGGAGGCCTGATCCAGAGGATTTTTGTCAAATTTTGAAGTTCCTCATTTTTCTCTAGAAACATCTTCATTAGAAAGTATTTGGAATTATGACTCCAATGCAACTCGAACGGAGTCAATTGGAGCTACGGTGCTTGAGATACACTCAGTCAAACCTTCAGTCAACTCAAAGACCCAGGTCAGAAAAAAGGTCAAAAATCAAAGTTTTCAAAAATGATCAAGACTGGCATCAATGCGAAGAGCTTGTCGCGAGCTTTTTGACGACATTCATTTCATCAAAATTGGAGTTTGTTTGCCTGAGTTACAAGCAGTCAAAGTCGACCAATCATGTGTGGAGACATGGCAGTCCAGTCAACGCCACATCATCAGTCCAGTCAGCAGACACATCACTCCAAAGTCTCTGACCAGCGAATGAAATTTTGATATGGTATCATCTCACCCCTCCACATGGCAGGCCATTATTGGCAAAAGGTGGCAAATAGTGAATTAATTAAATAATTCAAGATTATTTAATTAACAGAGGGAAATAGGGTTAAATGATGGAAATGATGTTAAAAGGGATTAATGATTCAAATGAAGTAAAATGATGCCAATAATGGAAAAATGCAGTTTCAAGATGTACAATATGCGTCAGTCATTTTTACATGTCTACAAAACTAAATTGTTGCTTTCATAGTCATAGGTCATATTAGATTATACTTATTCTAGTTTGTCTCCATTCCACCTTCTCTCATTGTGCAAGATGTTTATGATGACATCATTAACTTGATGCCTTCATAGGCACTAAGGGTATGTTTCCTTGTTATTTCTTGGTTGATATTTAAAAAAAAAATTGAGGTTTTTGGGTTGGGTTTAAGTAGTGGAAAATTTAGAGCGAGGTTCCAACACTTGGAACTTCGGGGTTGTGTTAATTGGTTTAATAAATTATGTTTTGCATAGGGTCCTAATTATTTTGAGTGTTGTATATTATGCAAGTCACTATATGATGATTAAGGGAAAGTGTAAATACTTGAATGAATAATTATGTCTGTAATTGTCCTATGTGAGGAACTATAGCT
>VDFB02334354.1:34080-45899 GCA_007258455.2 Sequoia sempervirens
AAATTTGGTGTTCTATTGTGTATGGTGTTTTAATATGTTGTTGTTCCACTTTTTTACTTTCATGATAAATCTAATTAAGGGTTTAAGGGCTAATAAATATTTGAATGTTAATAAGGGTTTTGATGATTTAATGTACAAATGATTCACCTCCCTCTCAATTTCCTTGTGCATATAACAATTGGTATGAGAGAAATGTTCCTTGGAAGAAGCTTAACCACTTGAGGTAGATCCGAATGGCACATAGGAAGGAGGCTTCCTTATTTGATGGGACAAATTATGCATTTTGGAAAACCAGGATGTAAGGTTTCCTTGTGTCCCTAGGGTTTGGGGTTTGGAAGTCAATTGAAGATGGATATACCATGCCCCCTAATGGTTTGACAACTAATGATGAGATCAAGGCATATGAGAACAGTGGAAAAGCAAGGAATGCTCTTTTGAGTGGTCTTGCTGATTCAAAACTTGTGAAGTTTATGGGCTAATAATCTGGTAAAGAAATTTGGAAGAAGTTGGAAAGTATAGATATGAAGGAAATGATAAGGTCAACCAAGAAAAGATGCATAGTTTGAAGACTAAGTTTGAAACCCTAAGGATTTCAAAAGATGAAGATATTGCAAGCTATATGCATAAAGTATATGAAGTTGTCAATTCCATCAGTGGCCTTGGTGGAAAACTAGAAGAAGATGAGGTGGTAAATAAGGTATTAAGAACTCTTCCTAAATATTATAGTTCTAAAGTTTCTACTATTGTGGAAGCTCAAGATTTAGATAATTATTCTAGAGGTCATTTGTTTTTCACTTTAACTACTTTTGAATTGAGAGAGTTTGATCAAAATGATTCAATAAAAGAGAATGCTTTTAAAGCTAGCAAAATAGAGAAGGATGGTGGATCAGATCTGGATGATCTTGATGAAATAGAAGCAAATTTTGTAAGCAGATTGAAAAAGGGGACTGGAAAATATAGAGGTAAGTTACCTTTCAAATGTTTCAATTATGGAAGGATAGGTCATTATGCTTCAATATGTCCAACCAAAGTTTCAAATGATAAATATAAGGATAATAAAGGTAAATATGTCAAGAGATGTTATTATGATAAAGAGGATGCCAGCATATTTGATGATGAATCTAACTACCCAGATGATGAAAATGATGAATGCTTGTTCATGGCTCTAAATGTTGGAAATAATTCTACTGACTCTAAAAGATGTATGAAGGAAAATTCTCTAGAAATAGGTCACAACATCAAAGGGACTATAGTGACTTCTTTTCATGCTAGAGAGGAGAAAAATCACTAGATAATTGATAAGGAATGCTCAAATCATATGACAAGTGATAGGAGTAAGTTTGTTAAACTTGAAAAGTTTGAAGGTGGTCTTGTTAAGTTTGGTGATGATACATCTGCTAAGATATGTGAAAAAGGTTCAATTAGTTTTGATGGCAAGCATAATACATATGATGTTCTTTATGTCAAGGGTCTCCAACACAATCTTCTCAGTGTAGGACAAATGTGTAGTAAATGATATAATCTTGTATTTCAGGATGGTGGTTGTGAAATCAGGAAAGGAAGATCTAGAACTCTAGTTGCTATAGGAACAAGGGTAGATGGGAATGTTTATTAGCTCAAAGGTGCTAATGGTAAGTGCTTTATGAAAAATCAAATGAGAGCAAGCTATAACATAGAATAATGTGTCACATCAATTTTGATAGTCTAGTGAGGATCAACTATACTCAAGTTGTGAGAGGTCTACCAAGAATTGCAAAGCTTATCAATGCAATTAGCGAAAAATGTTAGGTTGGGAAGAAAACAAGAAAGAGGTTCAAAATCAAAGAATATTCTACCATGGGACCTTTGGAGTTGGTGCATATAGACCTATGTGGACCTACAATAATAGGAAGCTTTCAAAGTGACAAATATTTCATGTTGTTAATTGATGATTACTCTAGAATGACTTGGGTAACTTTTCTCAAAGAAAAATCAGAAGCTCTAAACAAGTTTAAAGCATTTAAATCTATGGTTGAGAAGGAAATGGATATGAAAATCAAGTTCTTAAGGTTTGAAAGAGGTGGAGAATTCACGTCTAATGAGTTTAACAATTTTTTTGAAGATCATGGAATATAAAAAGGCATTTTTCAGCTTCTAGAACTCCTCAACAAAATGGAGTGGTGGAGAGAAAGAACATGATATTTTAGGAAGCAACAAGGACAATTATGAAGGAAGAAAATCTATTGGATGTCTATTGGAGAGAAGCTAGTCATACTATAGTATACATGCTCAACAAAGTACAAAAAGGAGTAAACAATTCAAAGACTCCCTATGAACTATGGTATGGAAGAACTCCTACTGTCAAATATTTCAGTGTTTGGAAGAAAATGTTATATCAAGAGAGATGAAGAAAACTTGGGAAAGTTTGATGAAAGATCATATGAAGGAATCTTCCTTGAATATTATACAAGAAGCAAGGCTTACTAGTGCTACAACAAGAGGTTGAAGAAGATAGTTGAAAGTGCAAGTGTCAAAGTAGATGAAGAACCACATAAAATATCAATACTAATAGAAGGATATGAAACTAATGAGTCCTCTTGCAGAGAAAAAAAATAAGAAGAAAAGGAAAAGGAGATGCAGGTTGAAGAGGAATATGCTTTGAAAAGGATTCAGAAGACTACTAAGTATGTGCAAAAGAATCATTTTGAAGATCAAATCATTAGTGAAAAGAGCAGAGGCGTGTTGACATGAAGAAATATTGATATGATAGAAGAATAGGTAAATTTGTGTCTACTTTCCAAAGTAGAACCTAACATAGTGCTTGAGGCTTGTAAGGATGAGAATTGGACCAAAGCTATGGAAGAAGAATTGATGCAGATTGAGAAGAATCAGACTTGGGAATTAGTCCAAAGACCAAAAAAAAGAATGTAATAGGATCTAAATGGGTATTCCAAAACAAGTTGAATGAGAATGGAGAAGTTGTCAAAAATAAGGGTAGACTTGTGTGTAAGGGCTACTCAAAGGAATAGGTTTTGAGAAGACATTTTATTTTATGGCAAGAATGGAGGCCATTAGGCTATTTTTGGACTTTGCAGCACATAAGGACTTCAATTTTTATCAAATGGATGTGAAGTATGCATTCTTGAATGGTGAGTTAGAAGAAGAGGTATACATTGAAAAAATGAAAGGCTTTTAGTTATAAGATAATCCTAATATGGTTTGTAGATTGAAGAAGGCATTTTATGGACTCAAGAAAATTCCCAAAGCTTGGTATGAAAGATTGGATAGGTACTTGTTGTAGCAGGGATTCAATAAAGGTATTGAAGATAGCAATCTTTACTTTAAAGTTGATAAGGATCAAATCTTGATTGTGGTTGTCTGTGTTGATGATATAATCTTTGGAGGAAATGAGGCAATGTGAAAGAAGTTTGCAAAAGAGATGCAAAATGAATTTGAGATGTCAATATTTGGGGAGATGAATTTCTTCCTTGGGCTACAAATCAGTTAGAAAAAAATGAATACTCATTTCATAGTCAAAATATGTCAAGGAAATGTTGAAGAAGTTTGGAATGGAAGACTCTAAACCGGTATGTACTCCTATGGTTACTAGTTGCAAGTTGAGCAAGAATGATGAATCTCTTAAGACTAATTAGAGAAAGTACAAATCAATGATTGGTGGATTGCTATATCTAACTATTACTAGACCAAATATCATGCATGCAGTTTGTCTTGTGGCTAGATTTCAATATCCTAGAGAATCACATGTGGTAGTAGTAAAGAGGATATTTAGATATTTGTAGGGCACTCTAGACTATGGTCTATGGCATCCAAAGGATACTAATTTCTCTTTAAGTGCCTATACAGATGTAGATTGGGCAGGTTGTGTAAATGATAGAAGAAGTACAAGTGGAGGTGCTTTCTTTCTTGAAAGCGGGTTGGTTTCTTGGCTAAGAAAAAAATAGGATTCAATATATTTATCTACTGCAACAATAGACTATATTGTTGCAACATATTCTTGCACATAGGTGTTGCGGATGAAGCAAACATTGAAGGATATCAAAATATCATATAATGAACCTATTCCCATCTTTTGTGATAATACAAGTGTTATAAATATATCAAATAATCTAGTGATGCATTCAATGACAAAGCATATCTCAATCTGGTATCACTTTTTAAGAGAGAAAGTTGTAGAAAATGAAGTAAAACTAGAGTATGTGCCTACAAAGGATCAAGTTGCAGATATTTTTATAAAGGATTTTCCTAAAGATACATTTGAGTATCTCTGATAGAGGTTAGGGTTTATTGCCCCTCATTTCAATTAGATGCATAAGTGTGAGCATCTACTCGGGAAGCATTTCAAGATACATTCTTGTTCTTGGATTGATGTTGAAGGCTACCTCTTAGGGTGAGTAGGTAGTAGTATTGTTGGTTGGTGAAGTCATTTGGAGCATATTTTATGCCTCTAAGGGGGAGAGTGCAGTGAAGGGAGAGTGCATTTGCTTGCTAGTGTTGCAAGTGGTGTATGCAAATCCTATGTAGATGATGTTTGAAAGGTGCAGGTGTTTCCCTTTTAATGTTGTCAAAGGAGGAGAGCAAGATATTTGGATGAGTTTATGGCCCTTTTCCATTGATGTCAAAGGGGGCAAGAGTTGGTTGAAAATCCATACTACTGAAGAGAATATGGCCTGAAGACCACAAGGGGAGAATGTTCAAGAGTAAGAGTGTTAAGAGCATTAAGAAATCCTTAGGTAGGGGGAGAATAAGTCTATGAAATAGAGGTAAAGGGAGAAGATATTCCCCAGTCAAGGGGAGTACTACTTGTTTGTTGCAGAGGTGTTGTTGGTATGCTTTTGTTGTTGATGGTTTTTCAGAACTAGTGTTGCCATCAATGACAAAGGGGGAGATTGTTGGAAGCTTTCTGGTGTTGTCATTGATGTCAAATCCTAAAATTGGAGTTTTTGGAAGCTTGGAGTTGTTAGTGTTGTCAACACAATATTGTTGGTACTATCATTTCTGTCAACTTTTAGTATAGTTATGAATTATTAGAGCATGCTTGTGTTGTCGATATTGTTGGTAGTATGGATGTGTTGTGGTTAATAAGAATTGTTGTAGATGTGTTGAAGAGGTATTAGTAGTGTTTTAGTTGTAGTTGGATCACTTGGTTTCCAAGTGCTTTTGAGAAAATTTGAATAAAAGAGATTACAATGTGACAAAGTGGTGTTTTGTATTCCACTCAAAATTTCTTTAGTATTTAATTTATGCTTGTGTGGTTTGGATATGTTGAATAGAGGTGTTATATCCAGAGTTTTAAGTTCTAGATCGTACAACAGTAATAGTTGTGTTCACCAGTGTGTGTGTCTATGAAGAAGGTTATCTGGGAGAAATGAGATTGCTCTACATTTATTTTCACTAAGGTTTCTTGTCTTACGAATTTGGGGACATGCTTATAATGTTTGTATCTACTTTCCCATGAGGTTTCAAGTTCTGAGGTGTTCCATGAAGTTAGTGAGTTGGATGTTTGTGCTAGTGTGTCTAGTTGCACAAAATGATGGTGTTCTCAGTTTCGGGTGGTTGTCACAGAGTTACAAAATATTTTGAAGATGATGAAATATATTAAGACGTTGTATGGATATTGTGGAGTGTTTTTATGTGGTTCGCAAAGTCTTCAAACCTGGTTAATCATGAACTTAGTTGTTAAGGGCGTTAATATAGGTTTGGTCGACGTGGCGTATTAGCATTGATTGTGGAAGTGGTGTGTTGATTGTGGAAGAAGTGTGTTGCTTGTGGAATCTTTGCAAAGTGTTTTGGTGTAGTTTTGGGTCCTAGTTAACCCTTGGTGTGGTCATCCTTCACTTCTTTTCACCACATAAGTGTTTTGTGCTGACCTATTTTGTAATTGCACGTTTGAGGTGCATAACTAACCTTGGAGAATGTTTTTGAGGTTATGGATGGTATAAATGTAAGGTCAACAATGATCCTACTCATTTCACAAAGTTTTTGCAAGGTCGATTTCAAATTTTTTTATGATAATTTAAGGGAAAGAAATATCAGATACAATCAACACATCATATGGTTAGATAATTGCATGTCACAATTCAAGAATTTAAGTATATTCTATTGGTTGATTAGGATGCATGTGACAAGTGGTATTTTTTTTTGGAATTTCACTAAGGGTAGACATGGAATGGGAAAGCATGATGGTGCTAGAGCATGTGTAAAGAGAGCCCTAGCTAGAGAAGAGTTGAAGTACCAAGGTGGTGCTAAGTTGAATGATGCAATAATAATTGTGCAATGGTGTAACTCCACAATGAGACTAGGTAATCAAGGTAAGTGTATGTTTTCTAGATATTTTTGGTTGGTAAATGAATCTAATATTTCAAACTATCAAGATTGTTGTATAGTTATAGGATCGAGTGAGTTGCACTCATTTAGAAGTTTAAATGCAAGTTCATTGATTATTTATATGAGAGAGATTACATGTTTTTGTTCTTCATGTATGGATTTTGTAAAGGAAGAATGTGAGTCAAAAGAGTGGGTTGATGAATGGTATTGTAGACCTTTATTTCCCATTAACACATATCAAGTTCCACAAGCACTACATTTGAACCAGATGGAAGTATCAATGGAATTTGACCATGTATTTGACCTAGTGCAACCAAGTATTGTGATTTATTAATTAGTTGAAATCAAAATTTTAACTCATTTTATTATATTTTTATATGGTTTCTAGAATTTATTTATTTATTCAATAAAATGCAGGTCATGTGTATGTAGTTATTGTTGATGACAATAATGAAGAATAAATGAATTATTTTTGGTGTCATTGTATAGAGGGGAATTTTTTTTTACTAACACAATAATTGATGGAGAGGGTATTGAGTATCCAATAGCGTCTGTTGTTGTCACAAAAACATGGCTTATTAAGAAATCAGATGTTTGGTTGTTCAAGGAATTTGACACACAGATAGATTCTTCATTGCTCTAACCTCGTTGTTGCAACAAATATTCAATTGATTAAATATCATGGTAGACCACGTAATAAGAATTTATGGAAAGTTTGTGAAGCTAACCACAAGGCAATGCTTGGCACTATAAGGGTTAGAGTTGATCTACAAGGTTTAGTAGATTGAATTTGGGCCAATTGTAGGTATTTAGTGTGTTGGAGAATTGGATCAAATTGAATCTACACAAAGGTAGAATAATTTTGAAAATTTTGTATATATCATTGGTTGATTGACATATAATCTATTCATTGTACCAATTGTTGGAAATGTGATTTTTTTCGCAAATATCGTCAATTGATTTGTATTTATGCACAACTAAAATTTTGTATATATAAATGGCCAAGATTCTACCAAATGTTGGAAACACAATTTTTTTGTAAATATTGTCAGCTGATTTGTAACTATGTACAGTTAAAATTTTGTATATATAAATGGCCAAGATTCTACCAAATGTTGGAAACATGATTTTTTTTGTAAATATTATCAGTTGATTTGTATCTATGTACAACTGAAATTTTGTATATATAAATTGCCATGATTCTACTAATTGATTGTAAATGCATAAATTTTGTCAATTGGTTTGTATCTATGTATACCTAAAAAAAATTCTATTTGTACGACTCAAATTTTGTGTCTTACGTGATCCTGGTACAATGTGGCCTATAACATTCAAGTGAGTTGGGGAGTGAAACATAAGCATGCCTAGCATAAACCTGACAACCTAGATGTTTAGATGCTAATGGTTCGGGCCCATGACGAATAAAATGAAAGTTATGCAAAAAATTACAACTTTTCATTAAATGCATTTAAAGGTTTTTGTAAAACCAAAAAATTACTACCATAAGCAACTGGATTAGATTCCTAAAAAATTAAGAGAGGTTATTGTAGAGGGTCCCGACATGACCTTTTAGTTTTAGATGGAACATTCACATGTGCCAAAATTTTTGAGAAACAACCTATCAAGGTTTGGTAGTTTTTGCACTTAGGGCACTTAGGAGAATGCATCGATACAGTGTGGCCTGGAACCTTCAGGCGAGTTGGGGAGCGAAACAAGAGCATACATAGCATAAAAATGTCCACTTGAATGTGTTGGAGTTGACAGTTTGGGCCCATGATGAACAAAATGAAAGTCATGCAACATTGCAACTTTTTAGTGAATACATTTGATGATTTTTGCAACACCAAAAAAATTGTTGCCACGAGCAACTGGATTGGAGTCTTGAAAATGCAAGAGAGGTTATTATAGAGGGACCTCATGTAACCATGTAGGTTTAGACATAATGTTTGTATGTTCCATAAATTCCAAGAAACAACCCGTCAAAATTTGGTAGTTTTTTGCACATAGGGTACTTAAGAGAATGCATCAATATAGTCTGGCCTAGAATGTTCAAGTGAGTTGGGGAGAAAAATAGGAGCATGCCTAGCATAAACACACTCAATCAAACACCTTGGTGTTGATGATTCAAGTCTACAGTGAACAAAATAAAAGTTATGCAACATTGCATCTTTTCTTTGATTACACTTGGCAGTTTTTGCAACACCAAAAAAATGTTGCCACGAGCAATTGGATTGGATTATTGAAAAAGTGGGAGTGTTTATTGTAGAGGGGAGCAACATGATCCTCTAGTTTTAGAAAAAACACTCATATATTCCACAGATTCCAAGAAACTTCCTATCAAAGTTTGGTAGTTTTTTGTACTTAGGGCACTTAAGAGAATTTGCTGGTACGGTCTGGCCTAGAATGTTTAGGAAAGTTGGGGAGAAAATTAGGAGCATTCCTAGCATAATCCTACCCGCCTAAATGTGTTGGAGCTAACAATTCAAGCCCACAATGAGTGAAATGAAAGTTATTCAACATTGCAACTTTTCATTGAATGCATTAGACAGTTTTTGCAACACCAAAAAATTTGCTTCCACAAGCAACTAGATTGCACTCTTGAAAAAGTGAGACAGGTTATTATAGAGGGACCTCACATGATCCTATAGGTTTAGATGGAACGTTAATTGTGCCGCGGATTTTGAGAAACAACCTATCAAAGTTTAGGATTTTTTTACACTTAGGGCACTTCAGAGAATGTGTTGGTATGGTGTGGCCTAAAATATTCAAGCAAGTTGGAGAGTGAAAAAGGAGCATGCCTAGCATAAGCCTAACCACTCAAATGTGTTGGAACTGATGGTTCAGGCACATGGTGAATAAAATGAAAGTTATGCAACATTGCAACTTTTCATTAAACAAAATTGACACTTTTTTCAACATTTAAAATTTTTCGCCATGAGCAACTAGATTGGAGTCTTCAAAAGTGAGAGAGGTTATTGTAGAGGGGCCCACATGACATTGTAGGTTTATAATTTTTTTTCCTAAGTTCCACTAATTCTGAGAAATAACCTATCAAATTTTGGTAGTGAAAGTGTAAGAATGAGATAAACAAACTAAGTATGCATCTACACTTCTAAATAAGACATATAGCAAAGATTCAAGAAAATTTAAACTAATTTAATGCAGGAACCTTTGAACTGTCCTATTGCTCTCTAACTCTAAAGATTTCTTTAATCAACTTGCTCTCAGATTTTAGAAGCTAATTGATTGCTGAAATGACACTTAGAGAATGAGAATTAAACTATTATGATTCCTAAATGCAACTAAGATGATTCTACAACAAAACTTCTGAGAAAGAAACTACTGTAAACAGCCATAATTGATGAATTAAAATGCTTGATGAATGCTGGATGAATGCTTCTATTTGCTTGATTGCTTGAATGCTTGAATGCCTAGAAAACTTGCAGAGTAAGATTGCATAAGTTAGGATCCTTTTCCTGTAGCCAGAAACCTATATTTATAGATTTCATGGCACACATTTGTGCAGGGATAACACAGCAGAGGTTGAGATTCAATCTAGAGAATTGAATGGTATGAGATGAGAAGGTGGAGCTAATCATGGAGGATTGTTTCTCCCCATGAAAACACCAGGCAAGATGAGAGGAAAGAAGATTGAGAGGATTTCCTGCAGGTTTGTCCCCGAGGCTCTTCCTGTGAATGACAATTGAATTAATTAGATTTAAAAAATATAATTTTATTAGTGAGTGAATAGAGGGATATGATTTATGCATTAATTTAAATATTTTTGGTTTATTTAAATTTAGCAAAAGAGGATTAAATAATTTAATAAAACAAACTATAGACGTTGTTTATTAAATTAAAGGAATATGATAATTAAATTAAAGATTCTAGGATATCTTTATTTAATTAAGAAGAAATGTGATGAGGTAATTAAATAACACAAATTATTGAAGCTGCGTATTTAATTTAAGATATAATTAATAGATAAAGTATAGAAGAAATAATAATGATAATAATTAAATAAAACAAAGTATTTAATTTTGTTTATTTAATTAAGAGAGAAATAATATGATAAAATAGAAGAATTAATAATGAACTTAATATAAATAAATATTTCTATTGGCCACATAGATGACTTAAGATTAATTTCAATCAAATAAGTCGTGATTTAATTAATTAGATTCTCCAAACCATTTTAGGTGTCTACATTTTGCCCCTTCAAGTGATGTGTTTACGACGGGCTTCAAAGAAAATTTTTCCCAGCTGCCAGTATTGATGAAAAGTTTTAAGATATGCCCCTGATTTGCCCTAGATATTGAATTTTGAAATGATAGTGATATATGCCCCTATGGGAGATAAATTGATGAAAGAAATTTTATGATTTTTCTGAATTTTTATGATGATTTGATGATTTGATAATGATTTGATGAAGAAACAATGATGAAACAATTTATCTCCCGATAAAGAAATACCAATTCCTCCAATTGATTATAATGATGATTGATGATCCTGATAGCTTAGAAGATTATTGATCTCATGATAGGTGAGATTCAATGATTGATTGATGATTGATTGACCTCATGATAGGTGAGGATCAATGATTGATTGATAATTGACCTCATGATAGGCGAGGATCAATGATAGATGCTCACAAGATTTGATCAAAGTCTCATCGGAGCTAGACGCAATAGATTAAGATTCGATGGAATTTGAGATGATTGAAATGAAAGAAAATGATTCAGAAAGAGGTGATTAGGAAAACAATTATATATTATCCTAAGAATTATTGAAGAGATAGTGATATGATGAGGAGAGGGCATACATGTAGCTTTTGAGATTGAAATTGGTAGCTTTGAAACAATCTATAAATGCATATGCAAGACTAATATGGATGCAATCTATTTTATCATGCAAACCTATTTTACCATGCAAATCTAAGTGTCATTTCAACAATCTTTTGATTTTGCTTTGTATCATCACTGAGCTTTAAAAATGTTGAAAGAAAATACAAGCATCAATGGTATGAGATAGACCAATGATGACCTGAGTACTTCTTTCATGATATTTGATATTGCAAGCAAACACAAGCATCATGGTATAAGATAGACCAATGATGACCTGAGCATTTCTTACGTAAATAGACAAGAATTAATCATTTTCTTAAGTGAATCGGAATGTCATCTATGATACTTGGTAGAGCACTTCCCGCGAAAATTCACAAAATAATAATGACTAACTCACAAATAGAAAACAAAGAAAAGGTATCATTCTCCTTCCTTGCTTCTCTAGTTTAATACATCATCGAGTAGCTCCAAAGAAATGATAAGAAAATGATAAAATAAAAAGTAGAACAATTCAAATTCTACTTAATGTATTTTCAAATCATTATTCAGATTAGATCATCGATGTTGAAATGTGTGTGCTGATGTGTGCATGATATTCTCAGATGTTTGACCGAAGAACTAACCTAAAGACCTATCCTAGGGGCCTTGGGG
>VDFB02334356.1:0-69109 GCA_007258455.2 Sequoia sempervirens
TCTTGGCCAAATGTATGCAAAGAAAACAATCTCAACATATATATACATCAATATAATTGAAAATAATTAAATAATATGGGTGATTAATATATTTATACTTACCTATTTATCTCTTAAACTATATGCTAAATAAATTTTCCTTTGTGTAACATTGGAATCTCCATTACGATGAGCTTCTTTAACCAATGAAGCCACACCTTCCCATGTTAATGCGCGGCCAGATTGTTGACATCGTTCAATCTATACTGTCATCCAATCAAGATTATTGGCGACGTACAAATGTAGTGCATCCCACTCTTGACCAACTATATCAAAAAAATTTGAAATTCACAAACGACATATAATTAGTTAAATACCATAGTATATGACCTTAATTTATAATTGATGTATATTGAAGATTAAAAATTAAATAAGTACAATATACATAAAAACCATATGTAAAATGTATTGCAATTAATCTCCATGAACATCTTATAATTACCTCTCACTTTCCTCAATCTACCTTTCCCCATCAGGTACTCCCCTTCAAATTTGTTAATGGAGTTGGGATCCCAAATGCGATCTACATGGATCTTTGTTGCAAACGAAGATATTCACTAATGTACACCATGGTATGGTATATCCTCCCACACCATAAACTTTCAAGATGGTTCAACCAAAGCCTCTCTCGCAAAATTTCAAGTGCCTCTCGCTATCCACATTACTGACCTTGTGTATAGTCCACACAGCTCACCCTCCCCAACTTGGTGTATGAGGTAGTGTTCTTGTGCATTGAAAAAATGTCAAGGTAGACACTTTTCACTTCACACATTAGACGAGGAATTTTTCTCTTCCAATAATTTATATCTTTTTTATGGATTTCTTTAGATGACAACCATCTACAAGTGATTCAAGGCGCAAATATATTAACGAGATTTAACAAAAATATACAGTATATTACATAACAAGTAAAATAAATGACAATTATAAGATGTATACAACGAATTGAAAAAATATCGCTACTTACCTCATGTATTTTCCAAGATCATATATAACTTGCTTGACATTTTTGTCAAAGTTGTCTGAGAAAGATAGAGGTAGAACGTACTGCAACAATTATAAAATGATCTTTTCATTATTTTTCCAAAAGTAGTAAACACAATACACTGAAAAGTACATGCATTATACAAGTGTATATAATATACCAGAATAATTACCTTAATGAAGTTATGCCAATCATGCATTTTCATTCTTGACCCAAATTCACCTTTCTTTGTTATTATATTGTTTATGTTTACAACAAATCCTGTGGGAAATCGAATTTTTCGTATGACTTCTTTTATAGCATTGCTTTGCTGCTCTGTTAATAACCAAGGAAGGGCACTTATATTAATTTGGTCTCCATCGCTATTTAATTGAATGACATTTTCGCCGTGCGGATTGGCTTCCTCGAATAACAATACTAATACAATTTTTGACACAATTTTTCTTTGTCGCCCTTCCATCCATAATATTTCCATAAGGCTTGCTATATTCTTTCCTACATGCATTGTATCAAACAAATGCAATAATTTGTGGCTAATATAGTAGGGAAACCTACTAAAATGTCCGGGACACCCTTGCCCCTCAGTCACTAATGCCTTGACTAATCTTCATATGAAGCATATAAGTTAAAAAAATTAACGACAATCATTGTCAATTACAACATGAGTAAACACAACACAATATAAAAATATAAATTCAAAACATATCATATATGATAGATAAATAATTTGATCTGATGTATAACCTTGACGATTCATTCTATTATATTCCAACTTCCATAGGCAAGGTGTCATTCTTTGTGGTTTTGATGTAGTCTTCTCTTTCCCATTGAAAAGATGTTTTTCAGTAGTTCGATACTTATGATTTATATGGAGGAAGTGCCTATACTCATCAAACACCTACTTTCCTAAACTTGTTGAACGACGAGATTTTATCTTGGGACCACAAATTGGACATGCAAATTTTCCCTTTGTTTGAAGACCTGCAAGATCATATATAATTGGATTAAATATGTCAATTTTTTATAATTATATATAATGAATAGATTATTTTAAAAACATGCATTATATCTACTTCATCAAATTAAATATTGTTAAAGTGCAGTCGAATGTTATAACATACCACAAAAATGTGTTAGCCCTAGGGCATCATGAATTGTCCATACAAGCATTGCATGTAATTGAAATTGTCTTTGTCCTATTGGTCTAGAGATATCATACATAGTGACGTAATTCCATAATTTTAGTAACTCGTTGATAAGAGACTCGATATAT
The DNA here is from genome assembly GCA_007258455.2 of Sequoia sempervirens. NCBI lineage: Eukaryota > Viridiplantae > Streptophyta > Pinopsida > Cupressales > Cupressaceae > Sequoia > Sequoia sempervirens. The sequence continues at coordinate 2,298 of VDFB02334356.1, forward strand.
ACATTCATATTTTTAACTTGGTACTTACCTAGTTGAATGAACATAAACATTACATAATTATTATAACCATTTTACTGCAATATATATAAATTAATGTACATGACTATTGAATGAAAAAAATATAAGTCATGCAAACAAATACAAGACAACATTAAAGAAAATTGGATAAACAAATACCCGAACAATCATTGACAACATGTAAACAAATACCTGGAACAATCATTGACAACATTATGTGCTCCCTCTTTATTGACATCCATGGAGGAATGTTATTGTTGATAACAAAAACAGGCCACACCGAGTAAATAGATCTCAACTCTCCAAATGGATTGACACCGTCTGCTCCCAATGAAAGCCTGAGATTATGAGGTTCTTCTTTAAATAGTGGCCATTTTTCCTCCATGTCTCTAAATGTAGAACCATCCGCAGGAATTCGAAGAATGTCATCTCCACTTCTATTCTGTGCATGGTAATCCATAAATTGCGCTAAGCTTCCACACCTAAATAATTGTTGCATACGTGTAATAATGAGAATATAATAAAAAACCTTGAGAGGCACCTTTTTTGTTAGTTGATCTGTTCAATATCTACTGATATGACATTCTGGGCATTCTATTGCAAATTCATGTTGTTTATGATATATGATATGATCATTGGGACATGCATCTATTGCTTGATACTCCATTCCGATATCTTTCATAATGGCAGATAAATCTCGGTATGAGCGAGGTAAAATATTTGATGATGGTAACAAAAATTCACCAATCAATCTACAACAAAAAATAATTTGTTAATATAAAGAATATTAATGGTACATATTTCATCCTTTATTTACTAGTGATGAACTAACAACAATTAAGATAGATGAAAAACGATGACATATATGACATACCTTAACATCCGTGAGATTGCTATGTTTGATAAACCATTCATAACCTTCAAGTTCAACAACAACAATACAACAAAGAGAAGAGTTGTTTGGGAGCCTACATAAAGGGGCTCGTATGCCTTCTCAAGTACAGGTAAATCATGAACATCATCAAAGTCATCTTGATCATCATGATCAGCTCTGCCACTAAATGTGTCATGGATCAATGTATTCATACCATCATATTCAATTGTGTTTTCTAGCACATGATCATCTTCTTCCATAAGATCATTAACTTCATCTTCGATATTCACAGCTCCATATTCATCCGCTTGCAAAACCACATTCTCCGGGCCATGATAATCCATATCATCTGCCCTAGGGCGCCCCACCTTTATAATAATGATAGACACAAATAAACCATAATCAAGATCAACTGATTATATATATATATAAAATGTTAAAATGATATAAACATTTACAAATTCAATCAATATAAATATATATAATAAACAACTTACCAATGGACGATACTCATGCCCCCCTTCAACGTGACCATGTTGCCTACAATGTTTCTCAGCGATTGTGATTAAAATTTGTCCCGCATTTAAGCCCTTGCAATTATTGCAAGGACAATAACATTTCCCATCACCCTTTCTTTTCAATCTAACCCACAATCTATCAAGTGTCTCTTCATTTTTTTATGGACTAATATTATTTGACATGATTTTTCTTTACCAAGCTTGATTATTTAGATCTTCAAAAAATATCAAACTCACACTCCAATAATTTTTTATTCATAGACAAGTAACAAAATCTAATCATTCCTATATTTTACACCAAAAATCGGTATGGAATCACCCCTGCAAAAGAGAAGATAGTCTAAAGTTAATGACCCAAAAAAAATTATAAAATGCTAATTCCAAAACTTATTAAATTATGATTTTACTATGATTTCCAATCGTTAAGACTCCGAAAATCAGAATATTGAATTTGATCGCAAACTTCTTACAACGATGGAGGTAGCGAGCTAGTAAGAGCAAGTGACCCATTCCTATGAGCAATGTCGTAATCACTGGTTAATGTCAATACATTTATCCTTTTAGTTAAAGATGCAATGTGCCGCTTCTATGACGAAATATCCCCAGGGGCCCCTCAACATTGAGAGAGCCCTAATCGCACAAGGAAGCACACACTAGTAGAATTTAAAAATAAATGACTAGGTGACTAAAAAAATTTTAGTCACAACAATTCAAAATGACTAAATTCTATTTCATTTTTGCAACTTAGCTATAATGAGTAAATAAATTACTAGTTTAATGTTGATTGTAATTATTTAGTGATGACAAAATAAAATGACTAAATAGTTAGTCATTTATTTAGTCACAATCCATTTGAATAAATCATTTATGAATAAAAAAATATAGCCCGCCAAAATACTCTAAAACTTTAATAAACATACCCTAAAACTTTTGTCAAAATCTTATTTTCAGTGTAGCCCACCAGAATAGAGTTTTCATTTTAATAAACATACTCTAAAACCTTCAAAACATTATTTTCAAGCATAGACCGCCAAAATGGAGAAGTGTTTCTGTAAAGAATGACAGAGAATGGTGAGGAGATGTGCGTGAAAGGAGGCATAGGATCCATTGCTGCTTATCTCATTCCTCGCTCGCCTCAACAAATCTTACATTGTTCTAATTACTATTTGTAATCTAGGTATTTATTTGACATATATTTGCATAATCTCAAATTCCTTCAGAGGCTTTTGAAGTATCAATGTATCCTATATAGGGTTTATAATGATTTCTTTTAATTAAAAAAATAAATAAATGATGTATTTCCCTGTAATTAGATAATGTGGAGATCTCCTAAATCTGCCCCAGCACACTATCCTCTTTGGCACTGTATTCATTACTCCAGCTACTAGGGTTTTTGTATGTGACATCTTTAATATCTTCATGACCGTGGCTTTTAAATAGATCTCCTTTGCTTTAATCCTTTTCATGGTAACCCTTGAATTCCATAATCCACCTTCAATCTCTTCTAAGAATGTTGTCTTAAGCTAGACTGCATAGTATGCATATAAAGCAAGTCCTTCATACCTGCCATTGTTCCAAACCACCACTCACTGCCTTGCTTAAAATGTTGCCTCCATAAGCACAATAGCATGTTTTAAAATCATGGTTGCCAGTGATTGACCATTAAGGTCACCACTTTCATCATGAAGATAGAATGAGATTTTTGTCTTCAAAATCAAGGCATTATGCAAGATAACATTGTGAATTGTTTGTTGTGTACGATTTTATTTTCTTGCACATTTACTACTTTGTTAACTTCCTTTAAGACTGGGTATTGCACCCTCAGCTACAATCTCAAACATCTCACTCACTATCACTTGAAGATTCCTTTCATGAGCATCCTTCTATAAAATCAAACTATGCCTTATAGACTGCCTACTTACTACAGGGGACTCATTGTTTCATGGTATTGTAGTTCTTAAGATCCTTCAACCTTATTGACACTACTTCATAGTCCACAAGGTATTATTCATTATTCTCCCATCTTTGATGAGTCTCAAAACACTGCTCAAACATGCAATCCACTACCTCCATTATACATTAATGGCTAAGGAGAAACATTGAACCTATGATTACCACTGTTACTTCATTTGGACAGTCATTCCCTGATTGCATTTGTCCTTGTCTAACACTACCAAAAGCATTTGAAAAACCCTTAAGGTCAGTAAGGGGGTAAGGAAACTCACTGTTAAAATCTCCACTTTACTATGCAAGGTTTGAGCTTTATTATCTTGTCACTGCTCAGCCTCTTTGACTGTCACATCTCAAGTGACTGTCATTCTTCTTACCGTAGATTGCATTTACAAATGTCACTAAGCTACATAGTGTGCTTGTTATTGGCTACAATCTTTAGATTGCAAGATTTTGTTATTACCTACAATGTCTCAATCTTTATGGTATTGCAACCTCACTAATCCGCTATAGTTATTGTTTATGTTTCTACAAGGCCTAGGGTTTGTACCCTAATCATGCTCTTACCAATGCTTCTGTTGGTATTAAAAACAACCTTAAATCTTGGGTCAGAAAATTAGTTGTCTTGACAAAGTTGTGGTATGATCTTGGATTGTATCCTAGAGTGTGTGGGAAGCTTGTGTTTGATCATTAAGGTATGTAAACCTGATCAGGGAAATGTATCCTATATATCATGGGTCTTGCTTTAATACTTTCCATATTGGTTATTAGCAGATCACATTATTATAGTTTGTGGTAACCCAAGATTGCATTCAAGTATGTAACAAACTTGGTTTGTAGTTTAAGCTATACACTTTTAAGTAACATTCATAAGGTTTAGAAAATCTTGATCACTCTCTAGAATAGCCTATTAAACATGGGTTGTGCTTGAATGCACTACATAATTGATATAACACAACCACTCTGCATATCAACCAGAGTTATAGGCTCTTTATTGCAGCAAGAGGTAATCACTCTTCAATCATGCTATAATTACATCCTAACCTATTAAACTTGAGACAACCTAAATGCACCCAATGATGATTGACACCTACATTATACAACCTGAATTAACTACATTATATGAGTGCCTCCATTTCTATCACAACATAGCCACATTAAACTTGGGTCACACATGAATGCATCCTGTATTTGTTATAGCACAACTGTGCCACATGACCAATAGAGTTATGGATCACATAATTACCACAAGAATTTGTTCCTTGGTTGTGATCTTATGGCGATTCCACACAACAAAATATGGACATGAAATTCTCAAAACCCTAAACCTCTAAAAATGAAATCTGATGAGATGTTGCTTTAAAATATGATTTTCAAACTTGGAACTACAAATCTGATTTCACAACTGAATTATGCAAAAAGACAATGACTACCCTCAACTTGGCGATATCTTCTTGAATTTTTTCTGATTTTTCCCAAGAAAATCGTCCTTAGTTCTCCACAAACTGTTTCAAGTAGAGAAAAACACTATCACAATAAATCAGGCGCAAACTCACTTTTCTTTATGTCGGCCACAATTTGATTTTTTTCTATTTTTCATGTTTGTCGAATTTTGACGAAACCTAGGTTCATTGAAATTTCGACAAATGTCGAAGATAAACTTACAAAAAATTGAAAATTACATATCAAATTTTACAAGCACCCGACAATACATCAAATTATACATATTTCGTCGGACATTTTTGTCGGATTTTGCAGTCAAATGAGTTAGCGATTTGTTCTCATCTCTATGCTAATCATGCCTTTTCTTTTACATTTTTTGAGTTCTTTCCAATTGTTATTTTTACCTTGATTTAGGTTTGTTTAATCCTATAAAAAAATGTAGCTTTGGCCACCTTATTATCTTGTCCTAGATTTATTCTTCTTTCTTATCAAACGATACATCAAGTGGACTTGAGGGAAAATACCCCAAGCATGTCTCAAAATGTGACTTAATTGAGGAAGAATGAATCACCCTTTTATAAGATTATTGAATGCAAGGAGGTGACTCATCCCAAGTTTTAGGAAACTTACTATTGTATTCCCTTATGAATTGTACGAAGGTACTATTCATCATCTCTATTTGTCCTATGTTTGTGGATGAAAAACATCTCTTTTTTAACATTGTATCCATCATACCCAACAAAGTGGACCAAAATTATATAACAAATCCTCTATCTCTATCTAAAATAATGGACTTAGAAAGCCCAAAGTGTAGCCATACATGAGAAAATGATATTTTGATAACATTTTTATCTATTGTCTCTCTACAAGATGTTATAATAGAAATTTTACTAGATCTATCAATTACCACAAATAAAAAATAATGTCTATGCCTAGTTATAGACAATCCTCCTACAAGTCCATGAAAATTATTTTGATAACCTCATGGGGATTGGAAGAGGTAAATACATTATTTCATTTATTTTCTTAGATTTGATAGTGCAACAAAAATTTGTAACTTTTGATAATCATTAAGTTATGTATTGTATTTTGGGAAAAAAACACATAGCTTTACAAATGAGCTAGTATTTTACCAATACTAAAGTGACCTACCACTTTGGAGGTATACACCTCCCTCATTAGTAGAATCCTTTTCCTTTGACACATCATTTTCCCATCTTGTAAAGAAAGCCCCCTTTTAAAGATGGTTTTTTTTTTAATCATTTTTACCAATTGTTGAGTTTAGAGTTATTTGTACTTCCAAAGTCTATCATTTTCATATTCTTCAAAGTAAGCCTCTTTTGTGGAAGGACCAAAACATACCACTAGCATATCTAAAATGGGTAGTCTAGATAATATATCTACCACAACATTGTTACTTCCCTTTTTATATTTGATCACCAAATAAAATTATTGTAATAATTCTATCCTTTTGTAATATCTTGCTTGCTATATTTTATTTTTTACATATAAGTATTGTAGAGACTAGTGATCAATGTGCACTACAGTTTATTTTCCAAACAAGAAACACCTCCAGTTTTAATTACTTGAACTAATACATACACTTATTTTCATACACTTGATATCCTATAACTTCTAAAGCCAAAAACTCTAAATGATAAAAAAATAAGTCCATCACATTGAAGCAAGACAATACCCATTTTGTATTCACTAGAGTCTAGCTCTACTTCAATTTTTTTTTTTATAAATTAGGAAGAGAAAACACATGAGCATGACTTGTTTTGTAATTTAATGTTTCAAAAGAATTATCATGTTCTCTACTCCAATTAAATCCCCTTCTTAACTAACATTTGATGCAAAAGAGAGGTTATGGAGGAAAAGGAAGAAATAAAGTTCGTCATGTATTCTGTAGCCACTATGAAACTTTGAGTTTCAATAACACTCTTTAGTGTAAGATAGTTTAAAATTGCTTCAAATTTTGAGGGATCTATTTTGTATTCTTCTCATCCTAACACATGATGTTCTAAATAAAACAAATATTTATATTTGAATTCACGTTTTTTATATTACATAGCAAATATTGATATTTTAAGTTTTGCAAGGCTTGTTTAATGCGGATGAGATATTATTACTTATAGCTATAAAAATGAGAACATCATCTAGATGGACAATTGCACAGATTTTTATGAAACCCCTGATCGCATTATGTATTAGCCTCATAAAAGTAGCTAGTGAATTGCTTAAGCCAAAGGGAAGTACTACCATTCATAAATTCCCTACTTAGTTTTAAATGTAATCTTCCATGTATAGTGTTCTTCTTTCATATGTATTTAATTATATCTTGATTTAAAATCTAACTTTGTGAAATATTTTGCATATGATGAAGATGGTATAACAATCCATCTATTCTCAAAACAAGATATGTATTTTAATATGTAGATTTTATTCAAAGCTCTATATATAATACAAATCCTCCAAGAACCATCCATTTTTACTATCACTATAGGTGAACCACATAGTGAATGACGAACATGGTATAGCAATCCATCTATTCTCAAAACAAGATAACTATTTTAATATGATGATTTTATTCAAAGCTCTATATACAATACAAATCCTCCAAGAACCATCCATTTTTACTATCACTATAGGTGAACCACATAGTGAAGTACTAGGGTGTATAACCCCTTACTCAAGTAGCTCTTGAAATTGTTTCTTGATGTCATTGATCTCTAGTTGAGATTGTTGATGCAATTTGATGTTTGGTAGACAAGATATTGTTACGAGTTGAATCTCATGCTCTACCTATCTTCCTGTAGAAACCCCCTTGATTCTTGGAAACTTTCTTAAAAGGTAGCAAGAACTCATCCAAACATTTTAGTTCAAGTTAGTCATGGCGGAAGATCCCAATCTATCATCTTTTTTATCTTTCAAAAAAAAGTAAATCAAATTCCTTGGTTTCTTAAATTAATTCCATTGCTTGATTGAAGCTTTACCATTGCTACCATTTCCTAGCTTTTGGTGGCCTTTAATTATTTATTTGATTCTATATTTGATTCAAATGATCAAATTTCAAGTGGGTTACAACTAAATTGGCATCTAGGGACATGAAGTATTTTGAGAGCAAGGATAAAAGTTGAATCCTCTTTAGTAAGAAGTTTGGTATCTTTTAGAAATTTGATTTTCTCATGATTGTGGAATTACCATTTGTTAGTCTTCAAATCGGAATGAAATGATGCTAACACTGTCCAAAAAACTTGAAGATTTTGTAAGTTGAATGATTCTTTGGAAAGTACTAATTTTCTTTAATCAATAAAAGGTGAAGACCACCTAAAATATATTAAAATATAAAAACTACAAATTACAATTTCATAAAATAGGAAAAAAACATAAAAAACAAAGAAAAGCAAAGCTAAGCTAAGAATTATCAAAAGAGCTACGCTCTTCAATAATAGTACCAAGAGGAGTTGATACAATAGGAGGTATCAAGGAGGAAGGAGCAGCCGCCATAGAGGAAAGAGGTGGAGCAATGGGCAGATGAGAAGCCCGTATGGACCCATGAGGAGAAGTATTAGGTGTATGTCATAGCAAGAAATGAATAGCCTTGAAAAACTCTTTAGCCTTTGAAACTAGAAGAACTTCCAATTCTGAATTATGCTAGATGATGGGCAATATAAACAATTTTCCATTGTCGGTTTGGAGGCCCGCAGTCATGGCACAAAAGAGGCAAGCCATTTGCATGGTTTTTCAGCACTTGATGTTGAGGGAAGAGACCACCAATAGCTTTAAAACTGTCCTAAAAATTATAGGTTTACACAACTTCCTTGAAGTTAGCTTTAGAGAGGAGGTAGAACTTCACATACCCAAAGCCCAAAAGTCAGAGTAGATTCTTGCCTCACAATAAATCCATGGCGTTGTATAAGAAAATGGAAATAACTTCGATAAAGAGCAATGGCCATGGGCATGTGATTAAAATATCTTGCCCAATCCTAGAATAGTGAATTCAAGTTTTACATAGTCAAAGGAGAAGACATGGGAGAGCTTTATAGCATCATACATGCCATATTCTGGCAGGCTCCCATTTGTTAGGCCCGATCTGAACACGCAAGTGAGTGAAGAACATTCCTTAAAATAACAAGATGATGTTAATAAAAGGGAAAAATATGCATAGATATATATCTAAATCTAGGTGTTTCATCAAGCCTATGGACACCTAGATATCAATGGAGCATTGTCCATGTTTATTTAGTACAATTTTATCAGAGTTATAAATACATAATCGATAGTAGAGCAATGCTATTGCAAAGGCAATATGTACAACCTAATCTAATCTGATCATGCAACATACTTCTAGTTGCTAACAAATCATGGAAATCAAAATGACTTCTCTAGGTTAAGATTCTTATTCTAAAACTAGATTTAAAAAATTAAATGGATTATTCAATGAAGATTTCAAATTAATTAAGTTGACAACTTAGCTCAAATTTTTGATTTATAATGGTTGTGGAATCGAGTGTTTCCTTGGTATCCTGTGTGGAATATTTATAATCCAATTGATGTGATCATGCAACATACTTCTAGTTGCTAACAAATCATGGAAATCTAGTTGACTTCTCTAGGTTAAGATTCTTATTCTAAAACTAGATTTAAAAAATTAAATGGATTATTCAATGAAGATTTCAAATTAATTAAGTTGACAACTTATCTCAAGTTTTGATTTATAATGATCAAGTGGAATCAAGTTTTTCCTTGGTATCTTGAGTGGAATATTTATAATCCAATGTGATCATGCAACATACTTCTAGTTGCTAAAAAATCATGGAAATCTAGTTAGCTTCTCTACGTTAAGGTTCTTATTCTAAAACTAGATTTAAAAAATTAAATGGATTATTCAATGAAGATTTCAAATTAATTAAGTTGACAACTTATCTCAAGTTTTGATTTATAATGACCAAGTGGAAAACAAAACTAGAGATCCAAAGTTTTGAAATGCTAAAGACATTTCCCTATAGAGTCACTATTTGTTGTATATGTCATGCACTAATTCCACTTTAATAAAATTAGGGATCGCCTTCCCAATTGCCTTTGAATTTTAGGATTTGTGTGCTTCAGTTTTATAGGTTTCCCTTTGATGACTCATTATTTTATCACTCATTTCTTATGTTGGTAATCATCTCAATTTATTCATTGCGTTTCATTCATCTTGATTAGAGTAAATATGTTTGTTCCTCAATGAAATTTTTGGTCAACAATGTCTCCTTGAGATTTAGCTTTTATTTTAATCACTATATCCTAGGCTTAATTGTTTTATCTTTAGGGAAATCAATTTGAATCCAAATCTAGACATCCAAGTTTACTTTACCTTGTTCAATTATAGTTCATGTTTAGAATCTCCTTTATTTATCTCTTGGTCTATTTGATCCAAAACCAACTCAATTTTATGATCCTTCATTTGATGATGTTTTTCTTCCAAATTCATTTTTTTGAGCTAGAATTAGTTAGTTTTTATCTATTTTTCCTTTGTGAGAGTCCAAATTTGAAATCACCTTTAATCAGAGTCTAAATTTGTTTGCACACAATTTCTCCACCTTTTATTCCTTTTATTTGATTTGGACCCAATCCTATTTATTATCTTGAGTTTAATTTTCTTTACAATTGGGTATCCTTCTTTATTTTACCAATGCCTTAGTATCTATAGTCTGAATCCAACAGAGGTTTTAAACCCAACTTCTTGTTCTTTTCACTTCTAGATTTCTTTTAGAGGAAGAATTAGTAAATTTTATCAACTTCTAGAAGCACACATTTCTTTGTCAACCCTTGGTTAGCCAAACAAGTCAATTGTTATGTGTTCTTCTAGTTTCAAAGTTATGATAACAAATGGTGGGATCCTCCCTTGTAAAAACAAACGTAGAAATTTTCACATATCAATGAGAGACTACACTAGAAAATTGTATGTTTGTCCCATTGCTAGGGGATTATGACAAATTTGGGCACATAATGGCTATGCACATGTGGACCTATTATGTGAAACTCCTATGATTTTTGGATGTGATTTATAGCTAAAGGTCACTAATACACCTTACAAGGACTAACTCCTAAATTATTATCACTAGCTCTCATTGGATGGAGGATATTCTTAAAAAAGGATCTCATTGAATTATCACCTATCTTTGTAGCATTTGAATCACTAAATCATCTATTACAACCCAAATAGTTGAATTACAAGACATTGTTCTGGCATGCCACTATCTTTGAATAAAAAACAGGTTACCACCATAGTGTATAAAATATCACACAATCCAACTAGTACCTAGGAGTGTACCTCCAAATATCCATCCCTACTAGTACACATTCTTCAAAAAGACTAAAAAAAATCTAGGAACTATTGCAAGCAAGCACCATTCAATCAAGCATAAGTCCTTACTCTTCACTAGTACTATTGATGCATGAGCATCCGGGTCCACAGGCAATCAACATTACCCAAAAATATTTGTTAGTTGCTTTATTTTATTTTGGATTATTTTGGTTGTTCATGGCATCTCTCAACAATAGGAACTCAAAAATTTAGTCAAAATTGCAATTTTCAATTTTTCATCGGTTCGTTTCAGAGGCTCCACAGACAGTTTTCAAAAATTTATTCCTAAACATCCGTAAGAGCTAGAGTAGAATCCTTCTGCAGGGATATTCTTTGAGGTACCATCTAAAATATACAAAAAGAATCACAATAAAATATTTCATGGTTTGAGAGATTTTAATGTTGAAAGTTTGTAAAAATATGTGTTGATAATTTACGGAAGTTTTAAAATCTTGAGTTTTATGAAGGTTGGAGTGAAACGTCTTGGTGGAAAGGTTTGAAATGACATTATATGCATCTTGGAAAGTTTTCAGGTGAATATGAGCTTCAAATGAATTATGCAAAAATTAAATTTTATGCAATTATTGGCAGCCGGTGGTAACTTGCATAAAATCAATTTTAATATTCATTGTCATAATCCTTTAGAATTTTATTATTGGACTTATTCTTAATGAATTTATAACTGAAATTCAATTAAGAATAGTTATTGAGTATGGTGTCAAATTGAGAAAAAGAATCCATGAGAATTTGTAACTAAAAATGCATTGATTGGTATGCCATTTTTTAGGAGAAAACATTACTCACTTCCAGAAAAAAAAGGTGGGCTGTTACAATAGTGAGAAGAACTTTAAAATACCAATTTGTAAGAGAAAAAGGCAGCCATAATGGAGTAGATGACCTAGGCAACAAGTTTTTAGTAAACAAAAGGAAAAATATTGAAAAAAAGAGGGTTTTTGATGCCTGCAAGAAGAAAAACGTCCAACATAGAATTTGAAGAGTTGTGGAAAAAAATTGTGTTGCAGATTTGAGAGTGAGGAATGTGGGAATGATAATATGTGTGAGAAGCCATGGATGGCTAATGTAATAAGTTTAATTTGTTGATTTATGTAATTGTTTTCATTATTGAAAATGAAATGAATTTATATGAGTTTTATGGTGTTAGATGTGTTGTATTGCATAATGTGTTGTGCTGAGAATATGTAGATTTGAGTTATGCTTGGAGGTGGGAGGTTCCTCCTTCTACATCAACTATTGGGCCAGAAAAAAGATAAGTCTTGGAAACATTGTATTGTATTGATTTTCAAGAGGTGAATAAAACCAATCAAGTCTAGACTTCCCATTCTAACAATCAATGAACTCTTGAAAAATTTATGTGGTGTCTACTTCTTCTCTAGGATTGATTTATGATAAGGTTATCATCATATTTGTATTAGGGAGGAATATGTTCCTAAGATGGATTTTTTAACTCGTAATGACCATTATAAATTAGTCATTTAAATCAACCTCACCAATGCATCATTAACATTTTCAAGCTTGATTAATAAGAATTTTATGCCATTTTTTGAAAGTCCCTCTTAGTCTTCTTTGGCATCCTTGTGTATAGTTGTGTATGGGAAGAAAATCTAATGCACTTTGAACCAAACCCTCCAAATCCTTTTGGACAATCAATTATGTGCCAAACACTCAAAGTTCTCATCCAATCCAAAAAGAATTAAGTACATAGGGTACTTCATTTTTTTAGGAAGAAATCAAATTCGTTCTAGAAAAAAAAAGAGGCTATGAGAAATTAGCCTAATTCCAAAACCCTCAAGATCCTTCACAAGTTTTTGGACCTCACAAGATATTATCAAAAGTTCCTCAATAACTATGGGAAAATTTTAATATCTGCTGATGATCAAACCCCGACATTCAAATTTTAATCCAGCTTCGGAAACCTTTAGTATCCCGATCTGGGTTCGCTTGCCTAATCTTCCTCTCCACCTCTGGAATGATTCTCTTCTCGAGTCGGTTGGGGAAGCTCTTGGGGATTTTTTGTATGTTGACAATGCATCTTCTGATATCTTTCATTCCACCTTTTCCCGAATACTTGTGGAAATTGATGTGTCAAATGGATTGCCTGCTGAGGTTTCGTTGGAATCCTCCAAGGGGAATTGGGTTCAATCTCTGGACTATGAGGGATTACCTTTCCGTTGTAGAAGATGCTTTAAGACTGGGCATGCTGCTGCTCATTGTGGTTTTGAAAAAAAAATAAAAAAGGCAAACTGGTGGATTGGAGCTGCTCAACATCATTATACTGTTGAGAAGAAATCTGAAGAAAAAAAGAGTTTCTCAGAGGCGGTTGCTTCTGAATCACATAAATTAGGAGCCGCTCCTTCAGCTTGTCCTTCAGGAGGGGTTGATTCTTCCTCTCACGTTGCGCCTCAGTCTAAGTCTCCTTCTGCCTTATCTGGTGGAGGGGCTTTGATTTCTCTTTTGTCTTGCTCTTCGGATAAGAACCAGTCTGCACGCCTATTCAAGGATGTTTCGCCCAGGGCTGCAAATGATCAAACCTAGGATAGTGATGTGCTGGCTTGGCAGGATAAGGCAACACAAGTGGAAGAAGGTTGGATTACAGTCACGAGTAAAAAATCAAAAGCATCCAGGCCTTCTCTAGAAATGACGCTTCGTTCCCACAAGATTAACTCCAAAGGTAAAACATGATGTTCTTGGCTTGGGAGCTGGCTTTTTGGTGGCTGCAGGCTGTCCTTTTTAGCAGTCTGGCTTTTCTGGTTGTAAAGGGTTGCAAATCCCTTCAAAATCTTCTTTTTCCCTAATATCAAAAACTATGGGAAAATTTTAACCCCTCTCATAGTCATGTTGAAAAACGATGCCTTTAATTAATTAGAGGTAGTAGAAAAGGAATTTGAAATTCTCAAGTAGGGTATATGCACTACATTAGTACTTGTTATGTACAATTTCTCCGATCTATCTTAATTGAAAGTGATGCTTCAAAGAGTAGACTACATACCATATTAATGCAAGAAGGAAGACCCATCACCATCACTAGCAAGGCACTTATAGGAAGAAACCTTGCCCTCTCAACATATGAGAAAGAGATGGTAGCCTTCCTTTATGTAGTGAACTAGTTGCAACCATTCCTTGTGAGAGGGCACCTTTGCATTGGAACCAACAATCATAACCTTAAGTAATTTTTGGTACAATATGTCTCTTCTCTTAAGCAATAGAAATGACTCACAAAGCTCATGGGCTGCAACTATGAGATTACCTACAAAAAAGAAAAGGACAATATTGCAATAGATGTGTTGTCTCACAAGTATGAAGACCAAACAACTTTTTGTACACCATCATTACCCATCTCTAAGTAGAGGCATAATGTCCACCAAGAATGTCAACAAGATAACCAAATTCAAAGATTCATACATTAGTTGTCAACTAATATTTCACCTAAGACAAATTACTCCTAAGATAAACACCATTTGAAATACAACAAACATCTTGTATTGGCTCCAGGTAATCAACAATATACCAATTTTTTGGCTTGAATTACATGCCTTACCATTAGATGGACACTTGGGGGTTTTTTTAAAACATATGAGAGGCTCCACATTTTTTTTGGGAGGGTAATATCCCCTTTCTAACCAAGTCAGCAAGGTGGTAGAGTTAGCCTATTCAATAGTTCCCATAGGCTAATAAGTAGTAGTTAGGGGACTTTGGTGTCAACTTATCCAATATTTTTGGTGGTATCGATGGTTTAACAAAGCTCTAGAGGTTATGATGTGTGAAATGCCTCTTTTTGGTGTGTTTTTGATGATTTTCCCCACACTATTTTTAGTAAGACAGTCTCGGGCACCGACAGAGCCAGTTGTCAATCCTGCTATTTTTAGAAGTGTTGATGGGAGCAATGGATATCAATATTTTAATATTTAAATGGTCTGATGCAATTATTTTAAATAACATAAAGATATTAAAGTTAAATTAAATATTTAACTTATGTTATTTATTTTATAAAGTTGTTTTATTAAAAGGGGCCATGGAAGACATAAGGAAATATTATAAAGTAAATATTTGAGCAACTTAAAGTTGGGCACCCAAAAGGAATTTATAAGGGATATTTTAATTCAAAAATAAAATATATTTGGGCGTGGGGTTTTGAAGGGATATAAAAGTGACTCTTGAGCTCATTTCTCATTCATGTTGGATTGGATATTTGATACTGCTCTTGTTCTTGGAGGATACTATTCTTCTCAGGGTTTGTGAGGACAACATCCCTTGCAAGCAATATTCTCTATGTTGCCAAAAGATATAATCTGGAGAATATCTTGGTGGTTTCACACAAATATCACAACTGAGCTCCATTGGTAGTGATTTCATCTTCTAGTTCTCCAGTTGTGGGAGCTTCATACTTCAAAGATCATTCACAAACATTGACTAGAGGAAGCTTTTGAGGTTTTGTTGGTTGTTGGAGTCTTTTTGTTGGTTGTACCATTACATAAGCAGGCCATACAACCTGAATGAGGGCATAAGGTTTGTGTGTTGGCTGCCTAGGGTTTGGAGTTGTTCTTGGTGAATTTTGTGGTGCCTAGGGTTGAGGAACACTCAACAACTTTGAAGGGAGTGGAAACAATCTTCGAAGGATTTATCAACCATCTTCACACTTCCAATTTGCTAGTTGTGTGTATTGAAAATTATCAAAAGACTTACAAACTTCTAGGTATGTTAGATTTTGATATGTTGTACTATTTTATGATCTGGGTCATCTTTATATTTAACGAAAAAAGCATTTTTTGATCAACAAAAAAAATGGAATTTTCAATTGAATGTAACTTTAAAAATTGTGAAATTTTTGAGCTATTTCATTGCTGCAATCAGTTATATTTATGTTCTTTATTGTTTAAAAATATCATTGGCATATCTCCTTCACCTTTCTCGAACATCAAACACCCAAAAATAAAAAATAAAGGCAATACAAGGGTGTATCTTATAGGTGTTACACCCCATTGTGTTATTACCAATTTACTTTCACCTTGATGGGTTAAGAATGCTTTAATATATGTTTATGAATTGTGTTATGCATATGAATCTTGATGGAATTTAATGAATGAATTTTTAATTCAAGTTTATATCTATAATGATTCTGATAATGATGTATACAATGCATATGATTGTATTGTTATTGGCTAACTACTATTATGATGTACTAAGCTGGATGTAGGAATAAGCTCGAACCTCTGGAAGAGAGGGGGAGTATCACTTAGGAGAAGAAACTGGTTGGTAACCCCAATGTTTACATGGATTGAGTCTCATGGTTTAAGAACAAAAAAAAGAATTCTTTTGCATTTCATATTCCTTAGCATTGGCTCCATATATTCTCAAACCATGAGACTCAATCCATGTAAACTTGGAAATAAATTAAGAGGAATTCGACTTGTAAACCAAGAAGGAAACTTGTTGTTATGAGTCATTGTCCTTTGACTTAGTAAATGAGTCTTGTTGTTTCTCAAGAAGAGGTCGACTCAGCCATTAGAAGATTATGAACTGTTATGTGTTGCAAACTTGTAAGTTAGTTTGTTGAGTCGTTGCATGTGAGTAGGAAGGTGGTAGAATTGCTAGCTTATTTGTAGCCTTTGGTTGCTCAAATATTAGTATATATAGAGGTTCTCTTCCTATCATTTGTTACTCTTCTTATTTTTATTTTCCCGCTATTATTCTACTGTGTTTTCTATGCAAGTGAGTTAGTGAGCTTGAGAGTTAGAGAGTTGCTTTAGTATTGTGCAATTGCTTAGTAAGAGAATTTGTGAGAGGCTAGTGTTTGGAGGCTAGTTGTGCTTTGGAGAAGTAGAATTCGTGAAGGTGAAGGTTAAGATTGGAAGGCAACATTATCAAGTTGGAACTTATATCCAGGCATGTTGATTTCTATTCTTAACATCTTTGTTTTGGAAAGATTGTTTGAATGCTCGATACATGCTTGTTCATATGATCTAGTTATTTCCTAGTATGGAATAGTCTATGAGTGCATGGCATGATAAACTTAGTTAATTCCTAGCATGAAATATGCATGTATGATTCTTAATTGAGTCTCAAGTAGTGAACCATATCATCGGGATTAAGTTAATATATTGTTGAATATATGTGGCTTATGTGCTATTAGAACTATACTAGTTTGTTAAGTCTATTTAGATAATGTATGAGATGGAATTCATTACTATCTTATAGTAATTTTATAATTATGTCAATATGAATGGATAGAGTGGTTATACCTAGGGTTAGTGGAAATCCATGGGAAAGGGGGGGTAACCTATCTAGACATTAGTTTGTGTATATGTATGGTTAAAGTGATTATACCTAGGGTTAGTGGAAATCCATGGTAAGGGTGTAACCTAGACAATCAACTTATTATAGACTTGGGTATTCTCGGGGTTAGGGTAATCCATGGCTAAGGGAATTACCTTGTTGAATATTTAAGTATGTTATCACCTTAGGGTAAATGTGTGTTATGTATATGGTCAATACCAAATCGATATTTTGAAGTGGGTGGACAAATGACTCTCACTTGAAGTACATGGTGTTGAATTCTTTGGCCAAAGTAGTGTAAGTAGCCACTATTTACACTGTTAGTTCATTGTAGTCTATGTATACAAACCAGTCAAGGAAGCCAAGGTATGGTAGCTATAGATTTGTAGGACACAACACTATGCTCAGGAAGGTGATGATTATGGGGTTATCAAACCAATCTCTTTGTTGAAGGGTAGGGCCATCTTAGCAAGTTTGGAAGATGTGAGGGGGACTACAATAAATCCATGGAAGGCAGAAAAGCGCTTGAGTGAAGCTCTCCCTCATACAATTGGTGACCAATATTTGAGGATGTAATACAAGTTTGGGGACACCTAGAATGTATGCACCAAGTGATGGGTACATCTAGGAGGTATGCACCAACATTGGGGAAATTTGGATCAGTGTACTTTGTTTATGTATCTTTATCATTAAGCTCATAGAAGCTATGTATGTAAACATGTATCTCTACTCTTATTGTGGATTTGTAAATGAGAAATATTATAATTAGATTATGTGATGTGAAATCGTTGCTTGAATTATTGAAATGATTATATGTTATGCAATAGAAAGTTTGGAATAGTTATGTTTCAAATATACATCTATTTATTTATGTGGAAAGGAATTTTTTTTTGGCTCATAACGTTAGTAGCTTAACTTGTGGGTAAAACATAGTAAAAAAAATGTGTAGAACAATGGGTACATTACATGTGGTGTCAGAGCTACCGGGTTCAACACTAGAACCTATGTGCTTGCTATGCTTTCATACAACATTATATGAATCTAATGTTTGGAAATTCTTGTGCTAGGATGGTGCATCTCAAGATGACTGCAAGGAATTTAGTAATTGGAAATGAGCGCTACCTATGGGCCAAGAAGGAAATGGAAGCCATTGTTCAATCCATAGAGGGAACCAACTATGATAATGCTATTTGGCTGAGCAATACCGAGACTTTCAATCACGCCCTTTCACAAATCAATAAAGAAAAGAGAAGGATGAGAGAGGCTATCAACTTCAACTATTTACCTCCTGTCTCTCCTACTAAGTCTGACTTTTTACCACTTTCCAAGGATATGCCCTCGGAATGTAGTGTTAGTCTTGCAATGTTATTTAGGGACCCTCATGTTATATCTATGTCATAAGTTATTGTAATTGCCACAAGTGGCAAATCAAAGGGATATGTTCCCCAAAATTATGTATTTGAGGATAGGTTTGAGGGATATTTTCCTTTTGACATTATATTAGAGCAAAAATTTGTCATGTCCCCAATTTGGAGGTAGACTAATTTAATTAAATTAATTAATTAAGTTGTCCAAATATTGATATTTCATAAGGATGACTAATTGATTATTTTAATTAAATTAAAGTGGAGTATTAAATTAATTATTTAATAAAGTTATCTTAATAAAATAATATCTCAAAGGTAAATTTATTATAATTAATTTAATAAAGTGACTATAATAAAATGATATATCAAAAAGTCACTTAAATAATAAAATAATAAAATATTCTAGAAGCTTCTTGGAGATGGGTTAAAAAAGCATATAAGAAGCTTATTGCTAGTCATTCAAGCACACTTGGATTTTATTACTTCTTACATACCTGTGTGGTAGAAAGAGAGCTTGAATGCTTTCATTAAAGTTATTGCCAACCTGTTGGGTAGGTTGCACTTTGTTTCAACTACTTGATTGCAGATTAAAATTTTAGTTGGTTGAGAAATGGTTTTTAAAGAGGATATTGAAGTTTCTTACAAAGAATACCTTGCATTTCCGCAAGAGTTCAAAAATGACCTTCCCTTCATCAACTTTGTGAACATATTGCAAGAGGTTATACTTTCACCACAAGGATTAGGACAACATATTGAATCCCTTTCAAAATGGTTTGCATTACAACCCAAAAGGAAGGAGAAGCATGATGTGTCTACAAGTGGCATAACTAGAAGTCTTTATGATGAATTTACAACAGTTAGTGACCGACATACAACTGATCCTAAGGAAATCAAAAATCAGATTTGCATAGAGAAAGATGTTGAACACATGACACTTCATGATGACTCCAAGATTGAAGAAGAACACGTGATGCTTAAAGAAAAACCAACTACATTAGTGCAGCTATATGAAGATATAAAGGTGGATCATCTGCTTAGTGGAGCAACATGGAGCAACAACTAGTGTTTTGGCTACACATGATAAAGAAGATACTATACAATGGCATGATGTCATTATTGATTTGTTTGAGGACAACAACAATATGTCCCATCATTCTCATGAAATAGGAGTTTTTGATCACGAGAAAGTCAATGATATGATATCACCCATCGATGGCAACCCTACACCAATTGATAGAGATGAAAATATCAAGGATAAGAGGACTGATTTTGTATATTTTGGCATGTAAGAGGTAAAGAAGTCTGAAAAGATGAATGAAGAATGGATGCAAAAAGCCAAAGAGGCTAAATTAGTGTCTACCAATGCAAGACAACATCTTCAAGAAGTCAAAGAAAAGATCAATCTCATCAACATAGCAAGGGAAAAAAGGATAGATAACATTAGAAGACTCTTTATTCAAAGAGAGGATGAGAAATTAGTCTTCATGGCTTGAAAACTCAGTTGAAGGTGAATGAAGATGAGATTATTACAGTATTATCTCATCATGACAGGATGCACAAATGAATTGAGGATCATCTTTGGGCGGTTCAGTTAGAAAGAAGACAAAAGGGAATTGGATTAGAGTCTTCTCATGATGATTTGCAAGTGATCAAAGAAGGTATGGTAACAATGAAGTCATATTATTTGAACCTCCTATCAAATCGTGACCACCTTCTTAACCTTGTTGAGATATACTCAGATGCTTTGATGAGGAAAGAAGGGGAAGTTGTTAAGCTTTCTCATGAGCTTGAGGTCACTAGGGGTTCTTTGGTGAGTTCACCAATGGAGAGTTTCCAACAATAGGAGTTTGAGACTTGGACTTTAGGGGGTATTAGAGTGACATGGTGGAAGTCCATTGCAATTGAGATGGAGGGACTTCCAGTTTATTCACGTGATCCAGGTGGAGATTGTTTTTGGAGAGCTTGGATACATGAGGATTATTATTAAAGTACTTGGAGTCGACATGGTGGGGAAAATATATAGGTTTGGGATCTAGGAGTTATCTTGTTGGATAGTTGGCCTCACAGATTGATAGGACTTCACAGTGATAGGAGCTTCAACTATATTCAGAGGATGTTGGTTGGAGTTCTTAGGATCACTTGGGATCTGGGTGGTTGGTGGACAGGTGCAGGTGATTCTCCATTTCGGGATTCAGGTACTGTGGCAGTCAGATGGTTTGGCAGATGCATATTGCTTGAGGGCAAGCAATCTTTGGGAAGGGAGGACTGTCATGTCCCTGATTTGGAGGTAGAGTAATTTAATTAAATTAATTCATTAAGTTGTCCAAATATTGATATTTCATAAGGATGACTAATTGATTATTTTAATTAAATTAAGGTGGAGTATTAAATTAATTATTTAATAAAGTTATCTTAATAAAATAATATCTCAAAGGTAACTTTATTATAATTAATTTAATAAAGTGACTATAGTAAAATGATATATCAAAAAGCCATTTAAATAATAAAATAATAAAATATTCTAGAAGCTTCTTGGAGATGGGTTAGAAAAAGTATATAAGAAGCTTATTGCTAGTCATTCAAGCACACTTGGATTTTATTATTTCTTACATACCTGCGTGGTAGAAAGAGAGCTTGAATGCTTTCATTGCTTGAGGGTTTGAAGACTCTAAGGTACCAATTTCAGTTGTGAAATATCAACCCTAGTTGGATAGTGGAGGGATATACTTCAATCTTTCTCATTGAGATAATTGCAGCCATTGGAGAAAATTTTTGGAGAAGTTTGGTGGATTACTTGAGGTCTGTAATTTTGTTTCAATTTGCAGACCAGCCATGGGAGGAATTGCATTTTCATTCATTGCTCTTCACTAAGGGACATAATTTTGTGGGTATTGGAGGGATCACTTTCTCTTGCGAAAACAATCATTTCTACAATAATTTTGGAGGCCAATACTGTTACATTTATTTATACGAAAGGTTTCCAGGCAAGAACAGGGGCAACAACAGTTGGAGGGAATTTATTCATTGAAGAGGAACTACATCATTAGCATATGATCCTAGGATTTTTATATGCATTTCTTACTTCATATTTTAGCATCATTTCATTGTAATAATGTTGTTATAACAACAACTATAGTTGCATACATTCATGTCATTGTAAGCCAAGAGTCTTGGCAAATCATTCATAGTCAGCTTGCATTTAGTTCATGCACCATTTTATAAGAGTAGGAGTTGCATAATTATCATAGCATTACATTATTGTAATCCGCTGGGAAGTTATTTTGCAATAGAAGTTTCTTTGGAGGTTGGATGCCAAATGTATGACGGAATGTCACTTGGCTGTAGCTGCTCATTTGCATCAAGTTGTGTCATTTAATTGCATTAGAAAAACAAAAAAACATATTGCATATCATTGTTATTTTATTATTAGTCAATTTGCATCATTGGAGAACCTCTTGAAACATCATTAGCATCAAGCAACATCAAAACAAAGCAATCAGAAATTTATAACCTCAAGTTCAAACTTTGCAAGAAAAGTGTTTGATGAAATGTCCAAGGCTTGAAAAGGTGAAATCAAAGTTAGATTTTTCTAGGGATATACTCCTCATAGTTATGTGTCTAAGAGTGAATTTGAGGGATACACTCCCCTTGACTATTTGAATGGTCATTCCATGTAAATGCTAGGATATTGAAATCCTACTGAATTAAAGAAAATCATGTTTTGGACAAAAATTGTGCATACACTCATTGTGAGATTTCTTAATGAATGTTTGCTTTTCAAAAATAATTTAAGTGATATGTAAACATTCCTAGAATCTAATTGGAAATGAAACATCTAGGCATAAAATTTCTTGTTGAAAATGGGGACAGCCAAGGAGCTGAAAATTTTGGGGCTAAGTTGGACCGTATTTTAGCCATAATGGATGAAACCAAGGAAAGAATAGGAAAACTTGAGCAAGAGGTGAGGGGAAAAGAAAAGGAGGAACAAGAAGTTCCCAATAATGATGAGGAATGAGAAAATTCCCATGAACATACTCAATCTAGTGAACATTGAGATGATAAATCTTGGTTGGAAGGAAGCAAGTAGAAACAACTTGCTAGTGAGTTATCATGGGATATGAGAAAGGTCACTCCTCTGAAGTTTGAAGGAAGTACTAGTGGGGATGTGGTTGAGTCATGACTCATTGAAATGGAGAAACACTTTGATATCAAAAATTACTTTGAGGTCACTAAAGCCATTTGGGGAGCTTTCCAATTATTTTGAGACACGTCTAATTGCTAGATGAATAAGAAGATGGAGCTTGGGATTAGTTCCCTAAGGCTCAATTGGAGTGAGTTTGTGGAGATTTTTTGAAAACGGTGGTTGCCTCCACTCTTCTTTGATCAAAAGCTCACTGACTTCCAAAATCTGAGGCAAGGAGATTCCTCAATTATCGAGTATTGGAGAAATTGATGCGTCTCCTTAGGTATGTACCTATGTACCAAAAGGATGAGTGATTTCATATTAGGAAGTTTATCATGGGTCTAAATGCTCAAATAGGTGGTGAGGTAGATGTACACGGTCTCGCTAACATGGACTTGGTGTACGAGAAGGCGATTAAGTAGGAACAAAGGCTAAGGTCTATATTGAACTACCATTAGAAGAATCACAAGAAGTTCAATTGGTCACAATCCAATCAAGCTTCAAGGAAACCTAATGAAGGGAAAGAATACCAAAGGAGAGGGGGAAAAGGATCTCATAGTAAGAGAAATAATTCAAGAAAGGATTGAAGGGGAAACAACAACATTAATAACAATGTTGGAAGGAATAAGAGTAGTTTTGGAAGATCTGCAACAAGGATCAGACCATTGACAAGGTGTTACACTTGTGGGGATCACTTTGCTAACCAGTGTCCTAACAAACCTCTAGGGACACAACCACAAACAAATCCTCTACCATCGAGCAACAAGAAGCATTCCAACAAAGGATTCATGCTACATTAGACAACCGACAAGTTGAGTACCAAATCACTTTGGTGGAACTGCTGAGTACTTTATTCTATACACGTGTTTCCATTCTTATTAATAATAGTGCCACTAATTTTTTTTCACCTAGAATAGCTAGTAGTATATTTAGGAAAGCTAGCTATATGGAAAAGTCTTTGATGGTTGAATATGCCAACCAGATGAGAGCTAAGGTGGAGCAATGTCTATTCAAAGCAAAGGTGAGCTTCCAAGTTTCTCCTCACAAGTGAATCTATATGTAGCACCCCTAGGATCATATGATGTCATTTTAGGGGTGAATTGGTTGTGGAAACACAAGGAAAAATTAGATTGTCATAATAAAATAGTTAAATGTTTAGACGATCTAGGTAACAAGGTATTCTTGCAAGGAATGCTGAGATGAGTTATGCTGCGAAAAATATCCGTCATGCAAATGCATAGGGCGAAAAAGAAAGGATGTCAAATTTTTTCTATAAAGATAGAAAAACTTAAGGAATGCAATGAGTTCATTTCTCAAGATGACGTATATTACGGATCTCTAGAGCCCCAAGATTTTGAAGAAGGTGAAATCATGGAATCTAGAAAAACAGATATAGAGAAGTAATCCCATTTTGCCAAAATTTGCGGATGTATTTCCATAGGAATTACTTGGATTGCCTCCCAAGAGAGTGTTTGATTTCTCCATTGACATAGTACCAGGGTCGGAACCTATATTGAAAGTACTTATAGGATGACCACATTAGAATTAATGGAGTTAAAGGCACAATTAGAAGAATTGTTGTCTAAGGGATTGATAAGACCCACTGTTTCACCATGGGGAGAACCTATAATCTTCATGAAGAAGAAGGATGGAACACCATGCTTGTGCATTGATTATTGTTTGCTTAAGAAAGAAACATTAAAGAATAAATATTTGTTGCCATGTATTAATGATCTCTTTGATTAGATGCGAGGAGCGATAGTATTTTCAAAATTGATCTACGTTTAGGTTATCATCAAATAAGGATCAAGGATGAAGATATATCAAAAATAGATTTTAGGACAAGGTATGGTCATTATGAGTTCACAATCCTACATTTTTGATTGAGGAATGCACCTACAATATTCATGAACCTAATGAATAATGTATTCAAAGACTACTTGGACAAATTTGTGTTGGTATTTTTGGATGATATTCTTATCTATTCCAAGAATGAAGAGCATCTCAAGCATCTAAATATTGCTCTCCAATGGTTAAGAGAGCATAAACTATTTGGGAAATTCTCCAAATATACTTTCTTCCAGAAAGAGGTATAGTATTTGGGTCATGTAATTTTAGCTGATGGGATTGTAGTTGATCCAACCAAGATAAAAGAAGTACTTGAGTGGCCAGTGCCTAAGAATGTGCCTGAAGTGAGAAGTTTTATGGGTTTGGCTGGTTACTATCAGAAGTTTGTTGTGAAATTTTCTAGGATAGCTTTTCCTGTCACCTCCTTATAGAGAAAAGGGAAGAAGTTTTCTAGACAAAAAAATTTCAAGTAACATTTAATCTACTCAAGGAGAAGTTGACCATTGCACCAATACTGAGGGTACTAGAACTAGATGGTAACTTTATTGTTATCACCGATGCAACAAGAGAAGGTTTGGGTGGAGTACTGATGTAGGATGGGTGATTCATTTCCTATGATCCAAGGAAGCTTAAGCCATATCAACAAAATTATGCTTTGCATGATTTGGACTTAGCAAATGTTGTTCATGCATTACAAATGTGGAGACACTATCTGTTGGGAAAACCTTTTGAATTAAAGACTGATCCTCACGGTCTGAAATACTTATTTACCCAACTAAATTTGAATGCAAGGCAAAGAAGATGGTTAGAGTTGATATCTGACTATGATTTCAAAATTAACTATATTAAGGGAAAGGAGAATTGGGTTGTGGATGCCTTAAGTCGTAGGACACATATCTCCTCCATGATATCGATTCAGACTAATTTCAAGGGTCAAGTGTTGCAAGAGTCCAAGGGTGATGAATACTATGAGAAAGTCAATAAAGCACTCACAGATAATTCACAAGACTCAAGGTATGAAGGTTTTCAATTTGAATATGATGGGTTGCTAAGGTTTAAAGGAAGAATCTGCGTACCTGATTTTGAGGAATTAAGGAATTTAGTGTGGAGGTAAGTTCATACTGCACCATATTCTAGACATCTTGGTGTGATTAAGATGTTGGTAGATGTGAAGCCATTATATTTTTCAAAAGGAATGAAATGGGATGCTGCAATATTTGTAGCAAGTTGCTTAGAATGTCAAAGAGTGAAGGCAGAGCATCATCACTCTGTAGGCCTTTTATATCCTCATGAAGTTCTTGAGAGTAAATGGAAAATCATTAGCATGGATTTTGTGCAAGGTCCGCTAATGTCAAGGAATAAGCACAATGCCATTCTAGTAGTAATGGATAGGCTTACAAAAGTGGCACACTTTGTACCAGGGAATTTGACGGATGGAGCTCCTATTATAGCTTGGAAATTCACTCAAGAGGTATTTAGGTTGCATGGAATTCTTGAAAAAATCATTTCAAATAGGGATGCACATGTGACTTCTAGGTTTTGGCAAACCATGTTTTCTTTGCTTGGAAGAAAGTAGAACATTTGTTCGACATATCATCCAAAAACAGATGGTCAAACTAAAATAATGAACCAAGTTTTAGAGGATCTATTGAGCATGTATTGCATGGATCAATAGTGCAAGTGGGAAGATTACCTACCATTGGTTGAGTTTGCATACAACAGATTTTATCATTATGCGATCAAGATGGCTCTGTTTGAAGCATTGTATGGCAGAAAGTGTTGCACTCCTATAAGCTAGAAGATAGGATAAGCCTTGGGCCGGAAATGTTGTTTGAGATGGAGGAGCAAGTTGGTGTTATTAAGTAGAGGCTAGTAGAAGCCAATGATAGGAAAAAGAGTTATACAGATGCTAAACGAGTACCCAAACAATTTAGTAGGAGAGAAGGTTTTGCTAAGAGTTAAACCTCACAAGATTTCCATAAAGTTTAGAAAGTCATCCAAACTAGCTCTGTGTTATGTAGGTCCTTTTTAGGTTCTCGAGGAAGACAACCCTATTGCATATTGGATTGCTTTGCCACTAGCTCTAGCCAGAATGCATAATGTTTTCCATGTGTCATACCTAAAGTACATACTAGGAGATAACCTTGTTATTTATTGGAATGCATTATAGGTTGTAATGTCATGAAATTGCACCCCTTGCAATTTCACATACATTCTTGCATCTGCTTTAGTGTCCACTCCATTAGCATTTGTGTAGGCTCATTTTAGCCCTTGCATTAGCCCTTTTCCCCTCTTAGGATGCTCAAGACCCCTTTTAAGTAGCTACCCTTGTGCGTCAGCTTTGCATCAAACCTTGTGCTTCTCTTGTGCCTATCATCTTGTAGTGTGATTTGTCTGGACACAAGCGCATCGCACAAACATCTGCACGCCGCGCTAGTGTCATGTGGCATTTCAACATTCAAATGATTATTTCTGAGTGCCTTGCCACTTTTCAACTACTTTTTTTGGTTGTAATGGCCTGGGACGCCTTGTAACAGCTCAGGAACCTTTTTTTTCCCTCCCGTACTCTCTTTAAAAGTGGTCTTTTCAATCCATTTGGTCTTCTTGGGTTCTATTTTGAACTCTCTTCTCCTTTCTTGGACATTCTCTCTCTTTTCTCACTCTCTCAAACTTGCATAGCTCTCTACAACTTTCTACAATAGCCTCAAGCTCTCACGTTCTTACAATGTTCTACATTTCTCTCTTGGCTCTTGCAACTCTATCTCTCCCCTTGGCTTCCTCAAGCCTTGCAATTGATATCTATCTCATGCCTTGTATCTTTGAGCATCTTGGGATTTCTCACATCCCCTATCTATTGCATCTCTATTTTGTGATACAGGTTCTCCTCCTTGAGTGGGGATTTCTTTTATCACTCTTCCATTCATTTCATTTCTACTTATTATTTCTCTCTATCTATCTGGTTGTTTGTGGAGGTGGGAACACCAAAACAGGGGTTTGATTGAGGCAAGCCTCTAAACAGCCCCAACATTTTCCCTCGGTCTTATGTTTGCAGGTATTGAAGATATTTACTTGTAGGAGACTTCTTTACTTGGATTGTTGTGAGCACTTTCTTTATCTTCTTTAGTCTTATCATTTAATTTACCTTATTTTAGTTCTATTACTTTCTGTTATTTTCCTATACTTTGGAAGTTCCTAGTATCAGATTGTTAATAGTCACTTTAGTTGTTATCTAAGACATCCTCATTTTCGGTCCATACGAGATGCTAGCATGCCTTTGGGACTCTAGCACATCGTGCTGTCATCCGTATTTCGTGTTGTCATCCTTTGACCAAAAAAATGCTAGTCTGTCTAGAAAACCTTTGTGATATGCTCTTTCTGATTTTGGAACTCTCACCTTTTTACCTGATCACTTGAGCATTATTCCTTGAGGTAGTTTAGGGAAATTCACTCCCTGGGATTCTTTTGAGAATACAGATACTTGTGAGTAGTGAATCCCTCTTCTCTACACAGATACATGGACCAAGAGTGGTAACGATCAAGCCTCTTAAGGTGCTCAGAACACATAAGCTTCACTTACATAATTGAGAGGTTCTGCAATGCAAGGTCCAATGGGATTAATTGTAGAAGATTATGCTACTTGGGAAGACTATGCTGAGATGAAGCAAAAGTTTCCACAAGTCATCCTATATTTTGAGAATTCCTGAAAATAATGATGTTTTATGATGCTATGTTTCGAGTTTTAGTTGAGTCCTTATTGATACTTATAATCATCAGGGATGGTGGTTCACAATGGGGGGAATATGTTACACCTTGTTGTATTATTACTGATTTACTTTTACCTTGATGGGTTAAGAATGCTTTAATACATGTTTATGAATTGTGTTATGCATATGAATCTTGATGGAATTTAATGAATGAATGTTTAATTCAAGTTTATATTTATAATGATTCTAACAATGATGTATGTAATGCATATGATAGTATTTTTATCAACTTACTAATGTTATTGTGTACTAAGCTGGATTTAGGAATAGGCTTGAACCTCCAGAAGAGAGGGGGAGCATCACTCAGGAGAAGAAATTGGTCTGGTAACCTTGATGAACCTAGTTGAGCATACATACACACACCTTAGTTGGTCTAAGTTAAGTTAGTTTGGGTGAATAGTAAGTAACCTTCTTAGTTGTGAATGTTTTGTTACTAGTTATGATTTTTTTTATGAGTATTTTGACTAGGGATATTTGATTGAGTCTTTTCATAGGTAAGAGAGTTCTTCTTATGTGTTCTTTTGGTATATGTTGGTCAATGAGGTTTATACATGGAATGTATATGTGTGTGTGTATATGAATGTCCATGATAACTCACACATATGAGTATATGTGGGCATGAGTATACGTAGGTAGACGTACCTATGCATGCTCATGAACGAGTAACCCATATGTATGGGAGTATTGATTGGATAAAAGCGACATGTATATATACACACATCATTTGATGAGTACATGCATATATGTGTTTGAATTCAATAATTGAGATAACGATATATATATATATGTTATGTTTGAAGAAATGTATATATACATTTCTTCAAACATACATACATACATACATACATACATATATATAATTATTTAAATATATGTTTATATCTATTGGTAATAGATGTATTTTAAATAATCAAGTAATTATGATAATATATATATTAATGGTATATATAATGTTTGAGTTATATGTTATTAGCGCATAGTATTTACCTTAGCGCATAATGTAAGCAATGCATATGTATTATGTATATTGTGCATGAGCTAACAATATTGTTAACATATTTAAATGCAACAAGTAAGCAAGGAATGTACATATAGTGATAGTGTTGAAAGTGTTAATGTTGTTGTGGTTGCACATAAAGCAAAAGAGACCAAGTCAATGTGAATTTAGTGACCACGTATGAACAAAGGTAGGAAGTTCAAACATAGCATATGACTAAATGATGATAAGAATAAGTCTTAAACCGTGCTATCTTTAAGGGTGCCAATGTGAGAATATGTGGCGCCAATGCTAAGGAATATGAAATGCAAAAGAAGTCTTTTTGTTGTGCTTAAACCATGAGTCTCAGTCCATGTAAACTTGGCAGAAATATAAGAGGAATTTGACTTGTAAACTAAGACGGAAACTAGTTATGAGTCATTGTCTTTTGACTTAGTAAATGAGTCTTGTCTCTAAAAAAGAGGTTGACTCAGCCATTAGAAGATTATGAATTGTTATGTGTTGCAAACCTTTAAGTTAGTTTGATGAGTTGTTGCATGTGAGTAGGAAGGTGGCATAATTGCTAGCTTATTTGTAGCCTTTGGCTGCTCAAATTTTAGTATATATAGAGGTGCTCTTCCTATCATTTATTACTCTTCTCATTTTGATTTTCCCATCATTATTCTGTTGTGTTGTCTGTGCAAGTGAGTTAGTAAGCTTGAGAGTTAAAGAGTTGCTTTAGTATTGTGCAATTTCTTAGTAAGAGAATTTGTGAGAGGCTAGTGTTTGGAGGCTAGTTGTGCTCGAATAAGTAGCATTAGTGAGGCAAAGGCTAAGATTGGAAAGCAACATTATCAAGTTGGAACTTATATCTAGGCATGTTGATTTCTATTCTTCTTTTACTTATGTTTGAAAAGTTATTTGATTATAACGTCTTTGTTTTGGAAAGATTGTTTGAATGCTTGATATGCTTGTTCATATGATCTAGTTATTTCCTAGTATGGAATAGTCTATGAATGCATGGTATGATAAACTTAGTTAATTCCTAGCATGAATATTCATGTATGATTCTTAATTGAGTCTCAAGTAGTGAACCCTATCATTAGGATTACGTTAATATATTGTTGAATATATGTGGCTTATGTGCTATTAGAACTATACTAGTTCATTAAGTCTATTTAGATAATGCATGAGATGGAATTTGTTGCTATCTTATAGTACTTTTATAATTATGTCAATATGAATGGATAGAGTGGTTTTACCTGGGGTTAGTGGAAATCCATGGGAAAGGGGGGGTAACCTATCTAGACATTAGTTTGTGTATATGTATGGTTAAAGTGTTTATACCTGGGGTTAGTGGAAATCCATGGGTAAGGATGTAACCTGGACAATCAATTTATTATAGACTTGGGTATTCCTAGGGTTATGGTAATCCATGGCTAAGGGAATTACCTTGTTGAATATTTAAGTATGTTATCACCTTAGGGTAAATGTGTGTTATGTATATGGTCAATACCAAATCAAGCTTTTGAAGTGGGTGGACAGATGAATCTCACTCAAAGTACAAGGTGTTGAATTCTTTGGCCAAAGTAGTGTAAGTAGCCATTGTTTACACTGTTAGTACACTGTAGTCTATGTATACAAACTAGGCAAGGAAACCAAGGTATGGTAGCTTTAGATTTGTAGGACACAACACTATGCTTGGGAAGGTCATGATTATGGGGTTATCAAACCAATCTCTTTCTCGAAGGGTAGGGTCATCTTACCAAGTTTGGAAGATGTGTGGGGGACCACAGTAAGTCCATAGTTGGCAGAAAAAACGCTTGAGTGATGCTCTCCCTCATATAGTTGGTGACTAAGATTTGAGGATGTAGCACCAATTTGGGGACACCTAGAATGTATGCGCTAGGTGATGGGTACATCTAGGAGGTATGCACCAACATTGGGGACATTTGGATCATTGTACTCTATTTATGTATCTTTATCATTAAGTTCATAGAAGCTATGTATGTAAACATGTATCTCTACTCTTATTGTGGATTTGCAAATGAGAAATATTATCATGAGATTATGTGATGTGAAATCATTGCTTGAATTATTGAAATGATTATATGTTATGCAATGGAAAGTTTGGAATAGTTATGTTTCAAATATGCATCTATTTATTTGTGCAAAGGAATTTTTTTTATGGTTCATAACTTTAGTAGCTTAAAATTTAACTTGTGGGCAAAACATAGTAAAAACAATGGGTAGAACAATGGGCACGTTACAAGGAGAGAATGAAACAACATCAAAAAATTTGTGGAAGAATGTGAGATATATCAACACCATAAAGCCAAAATGGTCACATCCTTAGGAAAGCTAAAACCATTACCTATTTTCATCATAATATGGGGTGACATTTCCATGTTATTGATTTAAGGGTTACTAAAGTTAGGTAGAAATCAGTCATTCTCATGGTAATAGATCACCTACCCAAATATGCCACATTCTATCCTATTTTTACACATCCTCTAGTATCACACAAACCCTTTATTGACTAGATCTTCTACCTTCATGGTAAACCTACTTTCATTGTTTGTGACCATGATCCCATTTTATTAGTCACTTCTACCAAAAAAAGTTCTAACATATTACCCAACTTAAATTGAGCTTAACATACCATCCACAAATATGATGGCTAAATAAAAATTGCCAATTAGTGCTTGAGGACCTATGTGTGTCGCTTGACTTAATTACCAAATAGAATCATTGGGTCAAATAGTTACCTTTTGTAGAATGGTTATATAATACCACTTATCACACTAAGAGTAAGAGGACACCATATAAAGTTTATGGTCATCCACTGCCATCTCTCCATGTATGCATCCTAGGAATTTCCAAGGATCAAGTGTCTAATTCTACACTTAGCACACAATAATATTATTTACACTCTAAAAGACAACCTACACACCACATAGACTTGAATGAAGCAATAGTCTAAACAACACCATTCATAACATGCTTTTACGATTGGAGACATGATTTTGTTCTAAATTCATCCTTATAAATAAACATCCTTGAAGATTCAAGGTCACAAAAAACTAGCACCCAAGTTTTATGGCCCTTATAAAGTTTCACAAAATCATAGCATGTGTTGGAGCTACCCTCTTCTTCTAAGATCTATCATTCTTTTCATGTCTCTTGTTTGAAAAGGGTCTTAGTCAACATATTCAAGTTTAGACTTTTGTATTAGAGTTTGATGTTGAAGGATTTATCCTCCTAGAACCTACCTATTCTAGACTAGTGTTCATGATAGCTCCGCACTCACATCACTAAAATTCTACTATATTGGCATGTTATGCAACCAAAAGACACAACATGGAATACATTACTCCAATTACAACAATAATTTCTTCATTTGAAGCTTTGAGGGAGAAGGTTTTTAAGGGGATGTACATTTTAGGATCCCTCATCCTAACTCTTTACTTTTGTATTAGGTGTTATTATGAAAATCTCGCACACATATGCTTTGTAAGTCATCCATTAGATAATTATAATTTTTCCATATGTACGTGAACCGGTGGTTCTCTTGAATAGAATTAGTTTAAATAGAGAGATTAGAAAAGAGGAGAGATTATCCACTAAAGATTGTAATAGCAGAATTTTCAAATAAGGTTGTCCCCTCAAACAAGCCCAATATATTTTGTAAAGTGATATGATTTCAGTAAAATATTACTTTTTATTTCATTTGTAGTGCATATTTTGTATAATTCTATTTTTGGCTAATCTATTGTAGAGATAACTAGAATAGATGATTGAATGAACAAGTTTATCCTAAATCCAAAAATACCATTTTGGAAACTTATAAATAAGTGCTTTATGCACAAAATTTTCTTAATGATAATTGATGCTTTGCTATGTTGCTAAAATTATTGTTCAATTTAATTTTCATGTTTTGTAATCATTACCTTTCAAATTTCATCAATTGAATCAAAAGTGGGTATTAGTGTCAAACTTTGTATTAGCATTATTGTTTGTTTAATTTATGAAATTGTGTTATCCCTATCATAGAGTAGTTTATTTCTCAAATCTTCATATGAATTGGCTTTTTGGTTTCTACTTTTAGCTAGTAGGATATATGACTATCATGTTCAGATAAGCTATGGGTTTATTCAATTCATAGTCTAAATATGCAATCTTGTCTACAAGAGCAATTGACTTTAGTCTTTGTCTATGAGGGTTGATTTTCAATCTTTGTTTATGAGAGGAGTTTGTTTCAATAATTGATAGTGGATACAAGATGACTCCAATCTTATGCTCATACTTGTGGCCAAAAGATGGGGCACGTTTAATTTGGTTTATTTTATTGTGTAGCAAAAAACCTAAATAATAATTGTGCATAGCGTGAGTACTCATAGATTTTCCCATAGTCTAGCATCTAGGGTTAGTTTTATGTTATAAGGGAGCTTCCTCTTACAATTTGAAGAGAGGTTTACCTCACTATTTTGTTTTGTGTTATCTTGCAAAAGACAAAATAAAGCACTAAAAGACATTGAAGAAATATATAGAGGCCTTGTCTCTACATGAAGCCAATGAAGGAAAGCATAGATTTGAGTGCCTTTGGCCCATTAGCTCTCTACAATTTTGAGGTCATGCTCCAACTATGAAGCCAAGGTTTGCAATTGAAAATCAAAGGTGTTGTTTTCTAACTCACTCAAAACCCAAACAATTTTAATCACACCATCAACATTAATTCTCTTGTGAACTTGACTAACCTTCTAAATGCCACATTAAGGTTGTGGTGCAAGTGATGCCACATTCCACCACTCAATCCATCTAGTTGTCATCAAGGTATGTGGCACACAAAACAAAATCAAAGTGATAAAGTGGACAATACCCTTATTCAAGAGAAAGTGAGTCCTGGACAATTTAGAAGGTGCATTGTCTCATTTAATATTAAAAGTGATGGGATTGTGATTAAAGATAACAATCTCTAACTGCACATTCATCAATTGCCCTTTATGGTCTACAAGATGAAACACATTCAAATATCACAACATGATCTAGGCACTTATGACTATTGAAGTTAGCCTGAATGTTAGACCATGTAAACCACGAATCCATCAAGGCCAACCACTATCAAAGACATGAGTTTGATAGCCCTAGATAGTTTTTTATATAAAAAAGCTTCATGTTCTCCCATGCACCAATGCATAGGCAACATGTCTTCTTTATTCTACAACATTTCTGCCATATTACAGTTAACACAAACGAGCTAATTATGAAAAACAGAAGTTATCAACCACCCAACACTATAATGTTATTCTCTCCAAGCCATCATTAGGTGCATAAGCATTGATGATGCCAATGAACAACCATCAATGTCAAAAGTAACCCACGTGGCATGCCAGTTTGGATTTTCTCTTGAATCAATAATGGAAGCACTTAAAAAATATAAATTTAACACTCTTGCACAACAACATCCATCCTCATGTGAGGTGGGGAGCCAAGTTGTGTGGGGCCAAATCATCCTCAAGGCAATTTGAAGTAGGAAACCGAAAACCTTAAAATGTCAAATGGACCAAGCTATTAGCATGCACCTTGCACGAGTTTGATCCCTCTATATTAGAAAGTAGGCCAACTACTACAATCCTAGTTAGTGGGACATGCAATTTAAAGTTAACCTATCACTAACCCACAACAAAAATTTTGATGGGAGATTCAAGGGTGGCATCACAAACTATTGAGTAATATTTGGGATAGTGTATATCCATCTTTTTCACTATCCATAGTAGAGGTGTTAAGATCTTTTAGAGATGTAACTTCTCATATGATCATCTAGGTGCCCATCCCTTCATTACACCCTTGTTGCAATGTTTGCTTAAGAATCAAGTACGTTTAATGTCAAGTATATTTTTTTTAGATGGTTTGACATCCCAAATCTTCTAAATCTTATGTGCATTGATTACTGCAACAATACTATAAAGCAATATTAACTATTACAGTCTAGTGCTTTTGGGATTGTTGAGTGAATTATTTCACTTACATGCAACAATTCCAACAACAAAAAATTACAGATTGTGAGAATCTGAAATATTTTATGACATAATTGTTTGACAACATAAAGATGTTTTTGATTATAAAAGTAGGGAAAGGGTCCTGATCCCAAGAATTTTTAAGACAGCATATATAAAACCATAAAAACAGCAGAAGGACACGCAGTCTCGAACAAACAGACAACAAAAAATTGTTAATAATCTTGCATAACACAAGTTTAATAAATAATATATCATTAATCACAACTTTTAACAATTTGCATAAGTTTCCAATGGCAATTTATCCATCTTTGAGGGTGAATCTTTAATTTCAAGTTGGAACTTAGGCTGTAGCAATGTTAAGGTGGTAGCTAACTTGATAGGGAAAATTAGGTCTTCTCCTTCCTACATACAAATGACCAAAAACTGATAGCCAACTTCCAATTTTAATTTGCACAGACAAATATTTAATATACTCATAAAAAGGAAAAGTTACAAACGTGTTCCCTTGTGAGTATAGAACTGTATGGTGGAAAAGTTACATTTAGAACTCATGAAGCTTGATGCAAGCTGTGATACAAAAATGCTTGAATCGTTGTTTGTACATGAGGTCAACATACTAACCAAAACTGCTTGAATGTCAGCATTCCATTGCAGGATACAGATTACTAATAGAAAATATAGGAACAAAAAAACAGTCAAATTCCACTTTAAACTAGGATGTCAAGGATCAAAGGCGTGGATATTAACTAAGAACATCAACTTACAATTAAAAAATGAAGTTTTATCAGCAATGACATACACAATCAACCTCATTTACTCAAAAATACCCCTTCCAACAGCTGTCTGGGTTTTAAGGGAGTTTCTATTGACGTTTAACCATCGGATGAGCAGAAAGAGACTTTGCTACTTGATCATGGAAAACATTTCCATACAAAGTAGTCCTTTGTTGGGGTATTCTTCCAATTGAACTGATTATCCTCTCCATTTCCATAGGATGCAATTCTTCTCCTGCATTATAAATAATTGATGGGAAGTTGTTAATGGATGATAAAATTCGCATGAATAAAGTCCATAGATACGAGAATACTTGACTTGAAACTCAATACTTCCAACTTTAGTAATGACGATGACACTACCATGTGAAGCTCCTGCTGCACGAGTAATGCTTTCATTCATAAGAGAGCCACCCATGTCATTGCAACCCACAGAAAGCAAGAACTGTGCACCAACTGGTCCCATTTTAACCCATGAAGCCTGGACAAAACAATCAAGCAATTATTAGTGAAGTTTTACGCCTAAGAGATTGTGTTGTTTACAAACATCACATATAGTTATTGCTATAACTTTGGCGGAGCTTCATAGAACCTTCTAGTGTAAGATACAGTGGAAGATGACTATCCAGGGGAGGGAGCGTAGTGACAAAAAGAAGGATGTAATGCAACAGAAGCCCAGGTAGTGCCCTCATTCATCTTAAGTTTCTTACAAACAATTTAATTTGCGTCAACCCTCACCCTTGGCCACCAATTGTTTCGCACAACCTTGACTGTTCTATCTGGAATTCAGGATAAAATTCCTCAAGAATGGGCAGAAAAGTCACAAGGGAAGCTATCAAATATTATTTTGCAGTTCTGTTGGCTAGTGCCAAATTAGGTTTGTACTCATATTTTGGAGATTATGCTTAAAAGAGGATTAATGACGAATTTTGCTATTGATTTTATTGATAATATAACATATTTGAGTACTAAAATATTGTTATTTATTAACTCTCATGTTTGTGTCTTGTAGGTTTACCATTTACTTTTTGTTGGTACTGTGATTTTTTTTATTGCTACTTTCCTTTTGTTGATACTATGATTTATTTTATTGCTATCTTCACTGTTTAGCTGAATGCATATTTTTCTTTGTTAAGTATCTTATAGGTCTACATTTACATTTTTTTTAAAATTATCAGTGATCTAAAAGCCAGCTTCCATTAGCATGGAGGCATGCATGGCTGAATACATTCTCCAGCAATAGTTTCTGCATATTAACTGAATACATTGATTTTGAGATAGATTTGATAAGGGTCGTCCATGCACTATAAATTAGTGACTAATGAACCAGTGTGGACAAGTTATGGCCATTTGAAATTACCCTTTGTTTCAAGCTAGTGAAATTTTTGGCACATTTACACCTATTTTCTCATTTGTATTCAAGTTCACTCCAAAACAAGGCTCGACTTGTGGGATGGATAACATGATCTGGAACTTCAATTTGACAAACATTGTAGACATTAATAATCTTCAGTTCATGACTCTTTATTTAGCATGTACATTGATGGTACATTCTCCCATAGGTTCTAACCTTTGTAGTTTATGCACATACACAAACTTCTATGCATAGACTGGATAGAAGGAAAGAAAAATTATTTTCCTTATAGATTTTTAGATACTTACGTGGATTGTGAATACATCACACATATTTAGAGGATTTTTTTGTTTCTCGGAACTCATGGGAAATTGCTTAATATTTTAAGTCATGGTTTGATAAAAAAGACTGATAATATTGGTTCCTCCTACGTATCTAACTTTCATTTTAAGGAAAAAATGCTGGCATAGAACATGACATTGGTCATTTCCATAAGTTGGATACAACTTGCACCAACTAATAAACAAAACACTTGACACATAAGGATAAGAAACAATACACGAGGAACATACAAATATGAGAAACCATGTTATGACGAAAGTAGAAATATCCCAATTAATATCTTCAGTAATGCCCATAGTTTCCAAGTATGCTTTCATCTGACTCAAATCATACACAATTTAATCATGAATGGAGAACTCTAACTAGGACAATCCAAATTGAATACATCAGAGAGGAGATAGCAGGTATGGCAGTTGACAGTAACAGTCCAATCCCATGTAACCTTGCTAATACATTACAAATTGAAAACTTAATTTTGGAAATAAGTACAAGCATGCATGTATACATACACATTCCTTTGCCGATCGCTTGATTTATTCATGGTTATGGACAGTGACGACAATGCAAACAACAGAATCTCTCTACAATGTGCACGAGAGAGTACGGAGAATATGGAACACTATAATATTTATACGAAATAGGGTTTAGTGGTGCAGTTCATAATTATAAACATTGATTACCAATTGAATTCATATTTATCAGAATTTTTGAACCTACAAGCTTATATGATTTTTTGTAAATTTGTTCATAATACAATTACATTTTGCAAGTTTACATGACCTGCAAGTTGGTGGAAATTATATGAATTTTTGTAATTTTGTTCAAAATACATACTGCATATTGCAAATTCAAACACTTACAGGCTGTAATTTTATTTTTCACAGTTTAATATCATTTGATTCCTTTCTATGCTGAAGCCTGTTAAGTGTTGAATTTTCATAGTTATAATTCAAGCCTAAAAGTCATTTAAACTTGCAACATAAACAAAATTTCAAATAAACAATTGTTAATATTGAATATTCAAAATTATAATTGTGAAAAATTCAAGCCTATAGCTTGTTTAAACTTGCAATATGAACAAAATTTAAAAATTCATATGATTTCCACAATCAACATTCTATTGATCTCTAAAAATTTTTATGCAGTAATTTTTTTTTTTTTATTTTTATAGTTTAGGCTGTTAACTAGGGTTTTACTAATTTTTTTTATGTTGTCTCCTTTTTGCTAAGTTTCATTTTTATTTTTCTAAAAGGAATATGGGTTTTGAAAATAGAAGAACTTGTGGAAATCTAAAAGATCTTTGTTGGAAACATGGGACTTGAGGTCTAGCACAAGGAGAGGTTATTCATATCCATTGCACTAAAAAATATGACCAATGAGACATAAATTGATTAAAATATCACTTTGCACAAATCCCTTGCCTAGATGTTATACCATGTACAATAGCTGGTCTAAAGGTTGAGGAGGTGAAAGCACTTGTTGCAACATATGATCAAAGGAAAGCACAAAAGAAGCGAACAATAGTGGCAATGGCAGCCCCAAACCTAGTCTTTAGTTCTACAAAGTCATAGGGAGATATGGGGGCCTCTTCTTTCATTGGTCCACAAATATGAGGATCAAAAAATGTGGGTAGCCATAGTTCTACTTTTTTTTGTTCTTCATAACACTCTTGGTGCGCAACCTTCATTAGAAGGTATCGTATGGAATAGAGAATTGCAACAAGAGATGAAGTTGGTATGTGCAAGATTTTGGTACCACAACAATATTTCGTTTAATGTTGCTTAAGTTCTTATTGAGAGTAGTTGATCAATGCATTGATTGTGGTAGGTAAGGGGTTCAAGGTCCCAAGTTGTCATGAATTGAGTTGGCTATTATTGTAGGATGAGGTTCAAAACACATGCCTACTATTAGAAGAAAAAAAAAAGGGAAAAAGAAAGGCTGCACTGTTTTATCTATGGATGGATAGATGGAAAGAATAGGACACTCATCAACTTTTTGGTGGCTTCAAGGAGATATTAGTCTTTTTAAAATCAATTGATGCCTCCAATAAAATAAAAAATACAGATAACTTGTGCAACATCTTGGATGAAGTGGTGATAGAGGTGGGAATAGAAAATATCATTCAAATAGTGACTAACAATGCAACTACATATGTAACAACCAATAGAATTCTAGAGGCGAGGTACCCAACATTATTTTGGAGCCCTTGTGCCACCCATTTTCTTGACCTACTCCTTGAGGACATAGGAAAACTAAGTTGGGTGAAGAATGTGGTTGAAGATTCAAAGAATATCACAAAGTACATTTACAACCACACATGAGTCCTAAATCTTGTGAGTGAAGACATTGATGGCAAGGGATCTTGTGCGATTAGGAGTTACATAATTTGCTACTAATTTTGTCACATTGCAAAGTATATTAGCTACAATGTCCAACCTTAAGTGCATGTTTGTGAGTGAAAGGTAGTTAGAGAGTCCTTATTGTAGAAGGTTGAAGTAGAGAGGGTCATGGATACCATTTTTTATGATAGATTTGTCAAAGCCATGAAGGAAATCATCAATGTAAGTTTTCAAACACCAATTTCTATTTATTTTTTTATTTTCCAATATTACAATTTGTTGATTTTGTAAATTTTTGATATTTAGGTGTCAGAACTTTCAATTAGGGACCTCTCTTCAATTGGCGGGAAAAAGAGCATTTTTAAATGCTAATTTGAAAATAATATTAAAATAATAATAATATTTAAATAAAATAAATAATAATAATTATATCTAAAAATAATATTAAATATATAAATTTAAATTATTAATAAATAACATTTAAATTTAATAAAACTCTTTGGCCGACTTGTTGGGAGGCATCTTGTGATCGAGTATTTATATGAGCTCTTCGCCTAGGCTTGATCATAACGAATTTTGAATGTATGTCTTGCCAAGGAATCGGTGAGGATGTACTATCTCATGTGTTTGGAACCCCAGTATGGGACATAGTCTCAATTATAGGGAAATTCGTGTTTGCTTTCCTATCATTCAGCAATACTCAATTCACAGCTTATTGCATACAGGAAGTGATTGGTGGAGACAACGAATATATTTATTGGTTACACATTCAAGTGATGGATTGGGAGGAGCCACGTCTACCTCACATCCCCGTGTCCTCTACAACCCGGTGTACCAACGTTTGTATTGTAGTAAGCTCAAGTCTCTGTTGATTGCGTTGAGTCCAAGGAAGATACACTGTGGCGAGTTGTTTGGCATTCCCACCTTGGACGGCAATCCATATAACTAGGCCGACTTATCACACGGGATTGCAGGGTGACAAGATCACTTGAATACAACTATCACTTCCATCAGCAGGTTCGGCGCACATTGGCTTATCCATTATACTTGCATTTCGGGAGGGGATTCAGTGTATATTGGCTCATCTATTCGAGCATTTGACTTGTCCATCATTACCCGGGCTCCCGACCACTCGCATACAAGTAGACACGGGCTTACACTGGCAGAGTGTTTGGCGTCATTTCGGCTCCTATCTGTAGTTGCGATCTGACTTATATCGGCCATGGTATGGTCAGCGAAAATCAACCGAATGTCTTCTTATCAATTGTAATCATCATTGTTGTATCCACTCATTGAATTAAATGAATTTCCAATGCACCGTCCCAGTATTGGGTGACATCTATGTCTTAGTCATATGCGCCCAGCTAAGAAGTTTGTCCAGTTAATTCAAATTCTATATCTGTATGAGTTCTAGATTGTTTCCTTTCAAATATTCGGTGCCATATAAACATAAAAGTTTATGTTGCGTTGCTAATATCAGAACACTATTCTGTTAACTGATTTCTACAATTTGCAATCATTTGGGGTTTATATTCAGCATTGTCCACGGATTGTTTGCTTTAATTTCTTAGTTTGGAAATAGTTGATTGTCAGATCCGAGCAGGTACATTAATAATGTCCCCTTCTCAATGATCGCTCCAGGTGGACTTATTAGCCTATTTAATCCCTGTAGGTTATAGTTGGGTAAAGGGAATTGGTTTATTTAATTATTTAATGTTGCTTGGTGAGAAAAAGGACATTTATAAGGTAATGTTAAATAATTAATTAAAAGGTGTTATAAAGTGACTTTGGGGAAATATTTAAAAAGGAAATTTTATAGTCACTTTATTTTATTTTATGAGTGGGAAAAGTGCAAGTCATATATAAAGTGGAAATTGAGCTCATTTGCATTATGCTTGCTTATTTTCTCTAATTGATATTTTGAGGAGATTTTTGGAGTTCTTGGCTTTGGGGACGAAAACCCTAGGGCAACTAGTTTCGGTGGTGAGTTTAATCCACCCTAGCTGGTTTGGTTGGAGAGATCATTCAGGTCTTTCATAGGTGTTCGTTATGATGACAATTTATAATGTTCCTTCAAAAAAAGTTGAAAAACAAACTCAAATTAGCTGAATGCAAACTGTTTGATGAAATGACTATGCGCCATAACTTGTGAAAACTACAATATTTTGATAAAAATAAAATTGGGCAGTATATTATAGAGAAGAGAAGATGAGAAGCACATCCAATAGGAATTGTGACTCCAAAATCTCTAATAGAGGAAAGAGTAACTCTTATGGAAGAAATCAACAATTCATACCTTATGGGTGACTTCAAGACAAGGCTAAGAGAGCTAGACCAAGGTGTAGGAAAATACATAATAAAATGAAATAATGAAATAAAATCCACATCAACAAGTACACAAAGAGCTTAGTCCCAAGAGATTCAACTCTACAAAAAGTCTCTTTGCATTTTTCAATGTTTCTTGGTGTTTTTGGCAGCAAAGAAATGACCTTGTAACAGCAAAGTATCTCAAGTATTTCAAGTTGATCACTTGAGAAGACATCTAACTAGAAGAAGTGTATTACATGAGAAGTTGTCATTTATTGGTTCTGTTAACCGGCAAGAATAGGAAGATATTATACTTCTAGTAACATAGCTCCGAGCTATAATATTATTGTTCACAATCTACTGATTAATAGAATTTGCAAACACTAATTCTCTCATTATATTTGTATTTTAGTTGTCCATGAATGCACACATAGAAAGCCATAGTCTCAAATAAAGCCTAGAAATTCCTTAAGATGGGCTGTACCTGAGTCATACCTAGATTTGGATCATTAAGGCCCAATCATAAATTGTATGCAAACATTACATGAAATGTAGGTCTCATGCCCCATTTTTGGCAGTGGATAACCTTCTTGATTTCTTACTAGCTATGTAGTCAGATATTGTTGAAATAGGCATCTATTCAGCCTGTGAATTCATATCATGATCATGGTAAACTTAAAACTGCAGAGACAAAAACCATTAAGGAGTTCTTCAGTGATTCAACATTGGATCATCATAATCAGATGGTTACAATAACCAGCTTTACTTCATAGCTGTACACCTAATATAATGCTTTGAAACATGTTTTCACTCATTCCTTGAAGAACATCTGGACAAACAGAGATGGAGAAGTAATATATCTATATATATCAGATGGTTACAATAATCAGCTTTACTTCATAGCTGTACACCTAATATAATGCTTTGAAACATGTTTTCACTCATTCCTTGAAGAACATCTGGGCAAACAGAGATGGAGAAGTATTTTATATATATATATATATATATCAAAAAGGTTCAAGGATGATTCAAATATTCTTAGAATCACATTATTTATTAAAACGATTGAATTGGAAATGTTTAGCTAAGTTCAACCCTGTATGTTCGGTTCAACTATGTATGAACTCTTGCATCAGGTTTGACTAATTAGGCTAAATATCAACCTGAATCATATAATACAAAATTTCATACTCAAGCATCCAAACAGATAGATAAACACCTCTTTTTAAGTCTCTCTGATTGTTTTGTTGTTTGGAATCTCTGATCAATTTAGTTCCTCGGATGTTTGTATAAATATACCCTTCAGGGTCATGTATAGGCATTCAAGAGTCATTCAAAGACCAATTCTTACATCTGTGGTCATTCTATGACTCATCTATACAATTGAGTGTAGTGGTGAAGCATGTTGCATTAATAAATTTTCCATAGGATCCAGCTTGTGGAGCATTGTAGAAGTGCCAAGGAAGGCCCAAAGTCTTCTCAGAGGATCAAATTGAACAATTGTCTCGTAAATCTTCCATGATGATAGCAGAGATGATGAAGCACAACCCCACACTTCTGAATTTTTGTGCCTTTTCATGGTTTTTTAAGTTTTCTTAAATTCATTTTCTGCAACTACCTCACAAATTCAAGCATTTAAAATAGCATTCAAATTCTATCATCAGCTGATTGCAAACATAGTTTTTATTTATTAAAAGAAAGTAGAATTAGAATTTAGCCATGTAAAACTTCAAAAGTCAGCATCTTCTTTGTTACACTAATTATTTTGAGGACTGGAAAAATTACATATTGCTAGTAGCATAAATGTGGTGTGAAATCTGCTGTATAGCATTATAGCCACATATTTGAGAAAATATTAAATATGCATTGCAACTATAATTAAAGATATAGAT
The DNA here is from genome assembly GCA_007258455.2 of Sequoia sempervirens. NCBI lineage: Eukaryota > Viridiplantae > Streptophyta > Pinopsida > Cupressales > Cupressaceae > Sequoia > Sequoia sempervirens. Next base: position 46,912 of record VDFB02334356.1, read on the forward strand.
GTCAACACATAAGTATAACAAGCATCAATATTTGCTTCTTATGTATGTTTGTTTCAGTACCATATTCCATTAGATAAGCAAATAAGAAAATTTAAATTTGTATTGGTAAATTTATATCTTGAAACTTTTCAAGTCCATTATGGATGATTGACTGCCGTGCAATGTCCATGAATCAAGTAATATTCTTTTGGTGTTGCAGCTATTTAATTTAATTTCCAAATAGATAGAGTCTATTGTGCTGTAGTGAATTGTATTCTCAATAACAGAGATAAACTTCCTTTCACTTTCAATTTTGTTTCCATTAGTGTTACATGTAGACAAGCCTAGGGGTCAAAGGATGTCCCAAGAACAAGGGGACAGACAGGGGACATTCTCTTTTTAAGGACTGGACAACCTGCACCATTTGGTACATAAACTAAGGAAATAACCTTTTATGGAAATTTTAAAATATAATTTAAAAAAAAATGCTAAAAGCCCCTAAAAAGCTAAAGAGGGAAGGATTATCATTGCAAATTCAGCACATCATGTTTACATTTATAATTTCAACTTATTTATTTTATTTTTAAATTATTTCAATAGCCATCCCCCTGTCATCCCCAAAATTTAAGAGTTTTTTTTTAATATTTTCCATCCCCGAAACCATGTCCTTGTGTCCCCTTGTCCCCAAAATACAAACACTTGATACAAAGATTTCTTTTAAAATACATCACAAAGTTATTTATAATTTCTAAAGACAAAAGCATGCTTGTTAACTGTGGGTTTTTGTACCTGAATGTTAGTGATGAATGGGTGAAGAGCAAGCCGTGCAACTGCATGCATTAGTATACACTCTCTTTTAGTTGGTCCCTTTCTAGCCTTTCCTTTCAAATACAATGGAGCCTGTAAATTCAACTCTTAAGATAAGTAAACACACATCAATGCTAATTTTACATCTTTCTATTAGTCAAAGTATGGCATCATCTCCCTTGAAGCAACATTTTTACCTCCATATGGACAAACGGTAGTGGCACAAACTCTGTAAAACCATTAGTTCTTTTCTGTAGGTCTCTAATCTGAATAAAATGCTTTGCCCTACATCCAAAGAATAAAGTAAATAGATTTCACTAGTGCATTCAAAGAGACTTCAGCTACGGATTTAACCTGGTATTGTCAACTCACCAATGAGAAGGTTGATCAACATGGCCAAACATAATTGTAGCAGTGGTTTGTAATCCAATACAATGTGCAGTTTCAATAACCTACTAATATCATACATGCAATACAGTACAGTTACAAATTGCAACAGAAAACCTTGTTGACAAAGATATAAAATGTAGCAAATATGAAGAAAGAGCATAGTTCACAAAAAGAACCTCCAGCCACTGTTCTGAAGTAATTTTGTCTGGACAGAGCAATCTTCTGACTTCATCATCCAATACCTGATTACACAACGAACAAATTATACACAAGATTGAGCCTCTTAATTTAACAAATATAATTAACTGCATTGTAAAATCACCACTTGAAATTGAACGATATTTTTACGATTATCTCAGTTTGACATGTGAACATTTTGTCAAACATTTAACATGCACAACGGTGGAAATAATACCAAATGGATCTCGAGTTGCTAAGATACAATACAAGTAAATTCACCATAAAAAACTTGGGGATTTACACAGCAGGAATTCAACTATATTCATTATTTTAATGCTGCACATTACAAAGTATTTAATGCATTTTCCTGAACTGTGAAAGGTTTCTGGACTGCTGACAGTCATACACCAATTTGAGCAGATATGAAGTCCAACAAATACCTGGTAATGTGTCACAGCACTTGGCCAATATTCCTTCAACTCCTAGTGCTTACTGCTCCTCAAACATTACAGCGGTTAACTCCCAGGTTGGCGCACTTCATACACTCAGAATGGCGGCCCAAAATGCCACGATCTCCTTTATGGTTTGCCAATAAGCTACAGCAGTCTGCAAGGAGGATTCCAACTATGAGAGGATGGCGTCTATGTATGGCTGGAAACCTCACGGCCTTCTATGTCCCAATCTCTGTAATTTTTGCTAACCACGACTTCCTTTATGCCAACCGTCCACCAGATAATAACTATCGGCCCAAGTAATATAGGCAGGCTAGGCAGGATATAAGCCATGCCTGTAGTGTGCCACCACTCTACTGATTGGGTTTTCACTGTGATTTTGTAGGTCTGATTTTTGTTTTAATTGGTATTCTTTTTATTTTTGTGTTTTTGCGTTTGATGCCAATAATGCTAACAATACTAACAAGCATTTACATACAATAGGAACTATAAATAAACTAATCTATCGAGTTAACTTGAATAATGACTCAATCTAGTAACCAAAGTTGTTTTCTTCATTACATAATAGATGGCATACAACATATAGATTACATCAGATTTTAAGCTAAATATATCTTCTACCAAACTTTAACTTACAGCCTCATAGCTCTGTGAATAGTAACTTGCTATAGTACCAAACCCCAAATACGTGCTTACAACTTTTGAATGACAAGCTTCTCCCACCAAAAGACGAATTGAGAAGCTTCTTAGGGTAAGGGCGCCCCTTTTTGAAGTGATCGCAGCCATTATAAGGAGGCGTTTCTTTCCTTTATGCTGATTCAAACCCTCATGAAAGGGCGGCTGGCTGTAGATACAAAAATCAGCTCCAAAAACCTTCTAAAATGTGAACAACTCCCTCGTAGATGAAAATGGAGTCAATGGCAACAAAGTCCCTTTCAAAGATAGCTCTAATAACTTGCAAACAACAATATATGGCTCCAAATGAAGTAACCAAACTCAGATCAGCAACCTTAAGGTGGTGTTTCACACCCTCAAGCAGCTCACAAACGAACAACAAGCCCCCTCTAGGCTCACCCTCTGCAAAAATCAAGAAACCCTAGTTTTTCCCTCTCTCCCAAACTCCAAACTCACAAGCCAAGCAAGCAAAATAACTTCAAACATGAGAGGGTCGATTTCTCCTCTTGCTTTTATAATTTCACATTGAAATCGCTATTCATTAAAGTGAGTACTATTTACTTAAGTTATAACTTTTTTCACTTTAGTAATGAATAGTAACTGAAAAATATAAAGTGACCCCTCCATTTTAAAGACACATGGTCCCTAGACCAAGGATGGTGAAATTAAAGGTGAGGATCATAATTCTAAGCACAAATATCACGCCAAATGCACAAATTCACCCCGTCACCATACTCCGGATATCAACACTGCAAATTCACGATCAAGTGCCCGTTCAAGTGACCCTCTATCTAGAACCATTAGCCTACAAGGGTCGACGTGACAGGCTAATCCTCTAATTCTCGGAAGATTAATTAGAAGGGGACATTACAGTCCGCCCTCCCTGAAATTGCTTGTCCCCAAGCAATCTCAACTCTAGATGCTATAGAATGTCCTCGCTCTCCCATGTAGCGTCCTCTACCGGCAAGTCCTTCCATTTAATCAGGTATTCCCTGATGACCCGTCTCCGCAACTGTCTCTCTCTCTTTGACTTCCAAGATGGCTTCAGGAACCAAAATCAATTTCCCCTCATCATCTAGGGGTGGTAAAGTTGTAGAAGGAACAACACGATGTCCTAACGCCTTCTTGAGGCGCAATACATAGAATACGTTGTGCACCTTGCTATCTGCCGGTAGATCCAACTCATAGGCCACTTCGCCTACCCGCCTGATGATTCTAAAGGGTCCATAGTACCAAGGCTTTAGTTTCTCTTGTTGGTGTAATTAATTATTAATTACACTTTGCATAAGTTTACTTAGGTAATTATTTAATTCCTAAGTTTTAGGTTCTTATCTTTATCTTTTGAGCTATCTTGTTGCTCAAGATAAGATTAGGTTTATGCGTCTTTGCTTTTATAAAGCAAATCATATCTTGTAATTTATTGAATTCTCGAACATAATTATTTGCACATCTTTTTGCAATATCTCTGCCTTTTCTGTTTTTTCTCTTTTGTGGAAGGATATTCTGGTTTGCAATTAGATCTTGGTTTTCTAACATGGTATTAGAGCCTCAATTCGCAACCCCTTCTCAGCATTTTCGGAAGAACACAGTGCAGAGCTCGTTCGAGGTCCCTCGAGGGTTTTATTCCTTGAGCACATTTATGCAGTGTCTTGGATCAGATCGGGGTTTTCCGTTGGATTCAAAGTGCTGGAAAAAGTCAGAAATGATTTTTATTTCATTGATTTTCATCACCGTTTGCCAGATCTGCGAGGGTTTCAAGCTCGGTGATTTATCTGATCTGGGGGTCGCCTGATTTTCGGAGCACTTTAGGCCCAAGCGGACCTCGCCGTTGTTGGATTAGCGCCCAAAAACCCCTATTTCCATATAAAGTTCCTCCGATTTGGACACAGTCCCAGAGAAGCAAAATTTTTTTTGCCCGAGGGCGTCGGCTCAGACACGATTTCGAGCTGTTTTTCAAAAATATATATATATATATATATAAAAAAAAATAAAAAACTGCAAATGTTTTGCTTGGCGTATAAATGGGGCCGCCACCCGCCCCACCCGGCAGCCTCCACCGCCACCGCGACCACCGCAAGCGGCCTTTTTCGCACGCCACCGTATGCCACGCCCCCAAGGGCTTAAAGATCGGCCCGTGGGTTTTCAAGCTGCCTGGTCATATCGGGGTCCAAACCCCCGCGCTTCGGCCCTCGCCCGGGTTTAAGCCCGCCTCGGTCCGTGGGTGACCGGGGGCTCCGCCGACAACCCAAACCCTTGACCCCTAGTCCGCCCAGGCGACCAGGGGCCCTATTTTTTTAGCCCCTGAGGGCTTCTGGGGGCCAAATCGGAGCTTTTTGATCAACTTTCACGGAAACGGGCATATCTTGGGCATACGGCTTCCTTTTTTTGCAAATGAGATATCGTCGGAAAGCTGTTTCGACGCTCTACACAATGGTTCTGGTGTGGTTTTCTGGTTTTTCCTTTTTGATGCTTTTTTCTGCCTCGGAAGTCAGATGTTGCTTTTTTCACTCCGGGAGACATATCTTGTGACTTGCTTATCCGTTTTTCGCGATTTTCGCGGCATCGAAAAGCTGGTTTCGGCCTCTATGCAGATCTGAGGTCATTTCCAGAAAATGTGTAACTCATTTTAGGCATGCATTCGTTTTTGTTTCGTGTGCTAGGTTTACATTTTCACTCATGTTTCTGTAGTTTTTGCATTATCTCCTTATGCAATCATTGGGTATTGTAATAAAGAACTGATATAAAGTTCCATTAAGGGGGGTTCTTGCATCCATCTTTCATGTTGGTGACAACTTGCATGAGTTTGTCTGGTTTCTGTTGTCTCCTTCTAGCTTCTTTCTTGCTTAGCTGGACACATCTTTGGTTTGCTTCGGTTCACACTTCACAGTGGGATTTTATAGTTCTTGATCCGCATTGGTTCAGATCTTTCTCATTTGAAGGCCATGGTTTTATGGTTAATGTTCCAGAATCTTGATGGTACTCGTCCTATGGGCATTTTTAGTTTCAGTTTGGCATTGGCTTCGAGACACAGCTTCCAGATTTGTCACCATTATGGGTCCATTCATCCTTTTCATCTACTGTTGTTCACATATTCCAGAGTTGATCCAGTATGTGAGTTTCCAGTGTTCCTTGGCATCGGGTCTGCTGTTGCATTTGTGATTCTGATTGGTATTTTGCAAACAGAACTATCCTTCCTTGTTTGCCGGATTTCGGGTTCCAGTGTTGCTTCATCAGAGTTCTTCCAGTGATTCTTCATAGCGGTTCATCTCACGAGGGGTTTCTCTCTCTTTACATTTGTACATGAGAGTACTGATCAGGCCTTGTTTTCGGGAACCCATTCATGCTTTCTTGCATTCATCTTAGTTTTAGGTGCATGCTTTATTTGCTTCTCCCTAAGTTGCACTTATGGGGGGGTGTTGGTGTAATTAATTATTAATTACACTTTGCATAAGTTTACTTAGGTAATTATTTAATTCCTAAGTTTTAGGTTCTTATCTTTATCTTTTGAGCTATCTTGTTGCTGAAGATAAGATTAGGTTTATGCGTCTTTGCTTTTATAAAGCAAATCATATCTTGTAATTTATAGAATTCTCGAACATAATTATTTGCACATCTTTTTGCAATATCTTTGCCTTTTCTGTTTTTTCTCTTCTGTGGAAGGATATTCTGGTTTGCAATCAGATCTTGGTTTTCTAACATCTCTGCACCACTCTTCCTAAGGGTGGACTAACGATAGGGCTGTAGCATCAAATACACCATGTCCCCAACCTCAAAAGAACACTCCACTCTCCTCTGGTCTGCATACTGTTTTTGTTGATTTTGTGCCTTCTGAATGTTCTCTCGGAGAGCTCTCATAATGTTCTGGTTCTCCTATAAAGGATTCCCAACACTGGGCACTCTATTGTTCAACAATAAATCAAGAAAGTTTGGTGCCTCGTACCCATATAATGCCATGAATGGGGACATCTGAATTGACATGTGGTAAGTGGCATTATAACAGTACTTGCAAAGATGAATCCACTTCACCCAACCCTTTTGTTGCCCTGCTATATAGTTTCGAAGGTATCCTTCCACCCATTTATTTACAATTTCCATTTGACCGTCTGTCTGTGGGTGGTAGCTAGTGCTCGGAGTAAGCTCGGTCCCACAGAGCCTAAATAGTTCCTGCCAGAAGTGACTCAAGAACCGACTGTCCTTGTCGCTAACAATACTCTGAGGTAGCCCATGCAACCTGAATACCTCACGGAAAAATAGCTCTGCAACTTGTGTAGCTGAATATGTAGCTGCTATCAGGAAAAAGTGAGCATATTTAGTGATGCGATCAACAACTACATAAATACAGTCTCTTCCCTGGGCTTTCAGCAAGCCCGTAATGAAATTCATCAACAAGCATTCCCACTTCTTGTTTGGAATTGGGAGTGGCTGAAGTAGCCCAGCTGGATAGTTGTGTTCCTATTTGTTCTGTTGACAAACCGGACACTCTCTGACATATTTGAGGACGTTTGACTTGAGTCCTTTCCAAGTGAAATGCTCCCGAACTTGTCTATAAGTTTTGAAATATCCGGGATATCCAGCCATAGGTACATCATGAAAGGCCCTTAATATTGTGTTCTTCATTTCTGATCCTGGGGTCAAAAAGATCCTACATTTGTAAATGATAAGATCATTTACACCTGAATATCTGCTATCTTGTACTGAACCCTCAACAATGCCGGAAGCCCATGAGTCTTTGGCATATTCTGCTATTATTAGGTGTCTCCAATTCTCGGATATCTCGACCATAGAGTTCAAATGTGGTCGGCGTGATAAGGCAACAACCACAACGTTCTGTGTCCCTTTGACATAAGCAATGTCAAAGTCGTGTGATTGCAACTTACTGACCCACTTTTGCTGACGATCATTGAGATCTCGGTCTTAACACAAAATTTGCTGCCTACGAGGTACTATCTGAATTTGGCCAATGCATGCATGATGGCCAACATTTCCTTGTCATAAATGTTGTAGCTCCTCTCTAGTCCTCTTAACTTCTGGCTCTCGAAAGCTATCAAATGCTTGTCCTACATGAGGACTGTGCCAATCCCTTCACCCGAGACATCACACTGAAGCTCGAAGGGTTAGTGAAATCTAGTAATGCCAGGATAGGACAAGAAGTCATCAACGACTTAAACTTCTCAAAACATTCTTGTGCCTCAGGAGTCCAAGCGAATGCCCCTTTCTTTGTCAGGTCCGTAAGTGGCGCTGCATGACGTGAATACCCACTGACAAACTGGTGGTAGAACCCACACAAGCCCAAAAATTCTCGAAGTTGAGTAAGATTCTCAGTAGTCGGCCACTCAATAATAGCTTTGACCTTGTCGGGATCCATACACACACCCTCTGCGCTGATAATATGGCCCAAGTACAGCAACGCAGTCATACCCAGGTCACTTTTTGATTCCTTGGCATACAAGGAATCGCTATCCAGAATTCCTAGTACTGTATCTAGATGTGCAATATGCTCATCCCAAGCCTTGTTGTATACCAAGATGTCATCAAAGAAAACAAGAACGAACCTCCTCAATTGTGACTGGAAGATCCTATTCATAGTGGACTGGAATGTAGCGGGAGCATTGGTCAGCCCAAATGGCATAACCACAAACTCAAAGTGTCCACAATGACAACGAAAGGCTGTTTTCTCAATGTCTTGTTCCCTCACACGAATCTGATGATACCTCGACCTCAAGTCTATTTTTGAGAAGCAACGGGCACCATGTAGCTCATCTATCAGCTCATCAATCCGGGGAATGGGATACCTGTTTTTGATTGTTCTTTTATTCAACAATCTGTAATCAATGCACATCCACAAGGTACCATCCTTTTTCTTTACTAACACCACGGATGAGGTGAATGGTGACTTACTAGGCCTGATATGTCCCATAGCGAGCAGCTCCTTAATAGTTTTTTCTATTTCATCCTTAAGCCGCTTAGGATGCCTGTAAGGTGTGACAATCATGGGCTTAGCACCCTCCTCCAACTCGATGATGTGCTCAACGCCGCGGTCTAGTGGTCTACCAGGTGGAATCTCACTGAACACCTTAGCGTGTTTAATCCTTAACTCCTATATGTCTGGATGATAAATTGGGGTTTGCTGCTCCTCTTGTGATGGCATCAACATACACTCAGCTGCCCACTCGATCATGTCGTGTCGCATGAGCCTCTCCATTCTACTGAGAGATATCATTCTGAAATTGCTATCTCGGATGGCCTTCAACACATGATTCCTTCCGTCCACCCTAAATCTCATCTCCATATCACGAAGGTTAAAGGTAAACTCTCCAATGTCATGAAGCCATTTCATCCCTAGAACCATATCAGTATCTCCCATGTTCACCACGTAGAAATCTGCCTTAAAGTTGTAATTGTTTAGTCGCATGGGAAGATCTGGAATCATTTTGTCACAGTTAAGAGTGTAGCCATCAACAACCTTCACTCTTATGCCATCAAATTCTTCTATTTGAATTCCACGCCTTTCAACTAGCCTTGCATCAATGAAATTATGTGTGGCACCTATATCCAATAAGGTAATGACCTTTTTCCCAGCTAAGACCCCTCGCATTTTGAAAAAGCCCTCTCGCTGTATGCTTGTGAGGCAGGCTTCTTGAAGCTTAACTTCCTCCTCTATTTCGGCACCATTTTCAATCTCATTCTCAGATTTTTCCACCTCAGATTCCTCATGCTCAGTGTGCTGGTCTGATTTTTCAGATTCAAAATCCTCATAGTATGCCCACATTATTCAGTTAGCCTTCCCCTTAGGCCTCAGAGGACAGTCGTGGTTCGCATCATAGGGTCCTTTACAATAGAAGCACAACTTCTTGCACAAGTCATCGATAGTTTCTTTGTCGAATGGGACTGGTGATTTTCCTTTAGAATCTGACTTCTCATTCTTCTTAGAGAATGATTTGCCGTCCTTGTATGACGAGGATGCTTTAGATGAGGACTTGCTTTGTGGGGCTGCAAGTTCCATGCTTCTTGCCTTTCTCATAGCCTCCTGTAGGGTCGGGGGATCAAAAGCTTTGATCCAACCTCTCAATGGTTCCAAAAGTCCTTCGATGAATAACACCACCAATCTTCTTTCGGATATGTTGGGAACCATAACTGACAACCGCTGGAATTCACCTATATATCCCTCCAAACTCCCAACCTGCTTGAGTCGAGCTAGGTCCCTGAAATATGTTTCCGAATCTTTCCTATCAAAGCGTTCAATCAACTGATCAACAAACTCCTGATAAGAAGTAATATGATCATGCTGCAGGGTCACCAACCCATGGTACCACCAATCGTGGGCTACTCCCTCTAGATACAGTGTAGCATACTTAATTGTGTCTTCCTCTGCCATAGGTCAAAGGTTCAAGAGGCTATCCAACTTATGGACCCAAGACTGAGCTGTAACCGTCCCACTACCATCAAATGTGGGTAACGTGAGTTTGCTGGTGGCATGCTTGAGATCACTGTGTCGATCTCTGATTTGTCCTCTTGGTCTCCGAGTCGGTCTGTCTCTGTAATGCTCTCTTCTTTGACTCAGGAATCTGTCAAAGCTTAGGCGTTCTCTCACCTGAGGCGTCAATAATTCCCATTCGTCATTAGCAGCCATGAGAGTATCTGCAAATATTTCCTCTCTTTCTTTTTTTGTGTTAACATCTTCTGATTCATCCCTCAAAAAGGTAGGACGAGTGGGTCTATCTGTAGTTCGTGAAGGGGCACGATATGCCCTAGGTGTCCCAGCCACACTTCGGTTATCCTCTACAACCCGGTTCTGCTGTATCCGCGGAACAAACTGTTGCATCGTTGCTGTGAACCCTTCAAAAGCCCGAGTCATCTGCTCAAAAAGCTCTCTACCATCTCTATCTTCATTGTTTTCCTCATTTCTTCTTTCCTTTCTTGGTGGACCCTCTTCTTCCCTGTCACCCATTTCTGCTACCGGTATATTGTCAAACAGGTTATCCTCTTGCCAATTGTCTACTTGCTCTGCCCTTCTATGAGTGTAGTACCTAGTATGACCTCTCATGTGAAACTTTGACCCTCCAGGATGGCAGGATCAAGGCTCTGATACCACTGTAGTGTGCCACCACTCGACTGATTGGGTTTTCACTGTGATTTTGTAGGTCTGATTTTTGTTTTAATTGGTATTCTTTTTTTTTTTTTGTGTTTTTGCGTTTCATGCCAATAATGCTAACAATACTAACAAGCATTTACATACAATAGGAACTATAAATAAACTAATCTATTGAGTTAACTTGAATAATGACTCAATCTAGTAACCAAAGTTGCTTTCTTCATTACATAATAGATGGCATACAACATATAGATTACATCAGATTTTAAGCTAAATATATCTTCTACTAAACTTTAACTTACAGCCTTATAGCTGTGAATAGTAACTTTCTACAGTACCAAACCCCAAATAAGTGCTTACAACTTTTGAATGACAAGCTTCTCCCACCAAAAGATGAATTGAGAAGCTTCTTAGGGTAAGGGAACCCCTTTTTGAAGTGATTGCAGCCACTATAAGGAGGCATTTATTTCCTTTATGCTGATTCAAACCCTCATGAAAGGGCGGCTGGCTGTAGATGCAAAAATCAGCTCCAAAAACCTTCTAAAATGCAAACAGCTCCCTCGTAGATGAAAATGGAGTCAATGGCAACAAAGTCCCTTTCAAAGATAGCTCTAATAACTTGCAAAAAACAATATATGGCTCCAAATGAAGTAACCAAACTCAGATCAGCAACCTTAAGGTGGTGTTTCACACCCTCAAGCAGCTCACAAACGAACAACAAGCCCCCTCCAGGCTCACCCACTGCAGAAATTAGGAAACCCTAGTTTTTCCCTCTCTCCCAAACTCCAAACTCACAAGCCAAGCAAGCAAAATAACTTCAAACATGAGAGGGTCGACTTCTCCTCTTGCTTTTATAATTTCACATTGAAATCACTATTCATTAAAGTGAGTACTATTCACTTAAGTTATAACTTTTTTCACTTTAGTAATGAATAGTAACTGAGAAATACAAAGTGACCCCTCCATTTTAAAGACACATGGTCCCTAGACCAAGGATGGTGAAATTAAAGGTGAGGATCATAATTTTAAGCACAAATATCACGCCAAATGCACAAATTCACCCCGTCACCATACTCCGAATATCAACACTGCAAATTCACGACCAAGTGCCCGTTCAAGTGACCCTCTATCCAGAACCATTAGCCTACGAGGGTCGACGTGACAGGCTAATCCTCTAATTCTCGGAAGATTAATTAGAAGGGGACATTACAACGCCTTTCACACAAACAAACCAACCTCCAACTCAATTCCCGTAGGTCGACCAATTGGAAATATAAATGATATTTTATGTGAATGCCAACTTCTTCCGCCAAACCCTTGTTTGCAAATGATATCTGAAATTTGTGCAAGAAATATATATTGTATTCTACAAATTTGTCTTCGAAGGAGACCCGCAAATTTGAAACAATCGATCTTTAAAGCGCAAATGTGTATCCTATTTGAATCTGCCTGAAAGAGGATTTGGGTTTTTGTCCAAACCTCTGATCTAGAAACTTGAGGGTTTCCATCCTCAAGCCTCTTGAAAGCTAAGCTTTCCAAATTTCAAACAATCTCCAAACTATAATAATTTCACAAGATGCCAAATGATTTGCCTTCATCCCTTTTTAAAGGCTTAGCTCAACTTCTAGAAGATTCCCTTTAATTTAATAAAGTGATTTTTATAAAATTTATTACTTTTTATAATTGTCACTTTAGTAAATAAATAAATAATTAAATATTAATGCCTCGATTATTAATTTAGGAAGAAATGATATTTAATCAATTAAATAAAATAGCTAGTCGGAAATTGGGGACATTAAATGCATTTTAGACAAAGCTTGTTTAATTTTATAAAGAACTTCAAAAAACACAAGATTTCATGTGGGCGTACTGTAATGTCCCCTTTTTGATCCTAAGCTTTCTAGTGACCATTAGCCTATTTCCAAAGTCCCATAGGCTATTTGTCGGTGTTTCAAGGGATTCCAAGATTCTTGGAGATTTCTTGTCAGCACTCTCAGGGGGTAATTGCAGAGCTTTGCCAGTGTTTTTTGGGTTCTTTTGGTTTTCTTGAGATCCTTGGTGGGCAGTATTGCTATTTTTAGCAATTATTAATTTTAGTACTTACTATTTTTAGTAAGTCACAACCACATCTTAGTTTGGGCTACTTTGGCATTTGGACGCACTATTTTTAACAGTATGCTATTTTTAGTAAGTGTTATTTTCGACAACGTTCTTGGCAGCAATTCAATGTTAGGTTTCCAATTTCGGCAGTGGTGGCAATTTCAGTTGTTGGGTTCAATAATTTTTGGCAATTTAGTGCATCCACCATCCTTGGAGTTCGAAAATAGCAAAATATTGCAACTTAAGTTATAAAGTTCAAAAAGGACCCCCTTGTACAACTTAAAGTTGTTTTTAAAAGGTGGTCATGCACTTGCTTAAGTTGGACGCCTAGATGAGAGGGTAAATGAAAATAAAGTTAAATTAATATTCTTTTCTCAAGCTGGGTGTCTCAATTGGAGGGAAAAGCAATTCAAATTTTTGGAGCCCTAATTTCTATTTAAACCCCCTCTTGCTCTCATTTTCATTATGCAATCTATGATAACGAAGTAATGTCAGAGTGAGGATTGAATCCTGTTAGTCGTATATTTTTACTTTGTTGTCGGCCGTAGTCGGCCTTGGTCGTAGTCGGCCAATTGCTAATAAAACTATAGATTAGTAAAGAATAATAATGTCATGTACTTCGGGAAATCATGTTTGGATTAATGTTAATGTTAATGTTGTTATGAAGCGTCGTGTCGGTTGGTTATCTAACCACCGCCGAACGTTATATGTAGCCTGTTGGGATAGTCGGAATGAGTAATGAGTTATGTGCCGATGATTATATTGTTAAGCACTGCTGATACTCTTTGATTGTACGTGATTTTTCTGAAAATGAATAAAGTTTCTGGTATTCACACATGATATCTTCTGGTTACTGTTTTATTCTATGTTCTGCACATGACTAGTTTGCTAGTAGTACGTAAGATTTGAATTACATTCCGTAGGCAAACATTTGGCACCGTTGCCTGAACGGACTAGGGCATCATCTGCCATGGTAGCGTAATGGGTCAACCAGCGGAAGAACCTGTAAATGCTAATGAGGAACGGGAAGACTCATTGACAGAAGATCTGGTAAATTTGTGGAAAATATCACTACGTGACCACGTGCGTAGGGAATCCCACATTCGGGAGATCCCTGAGGAAGTCATCTGGGATCGGTGGAAGTGAACGACGAGGTGAACCACCTCCTGAACCGCATGCCCAGGTTACTGGCCCGCCATTTCATTATCCTGCAAGACTTGCGAGAAGAAGAAGATCGCGAGCGCCGACGGCAGCAAATCGTACAACGTTGTGAAGACAGAACCAAACGTGAGGAAGAACGAGATACTAGCCGCGCCGCACTTCCGGCAACCAGCAATGATCGCTTGAACAACTAATAAATGCCCGTACGGCCGAACAAAGATAAGCATCGAGTACCTGACGGGCACGGGACTTCGGAAGAGCAAGTTCGGCGATCACTCAGGCTGCAAGAGCAAGAAAACCGGCGAAGACGACTAAAACAAGTCGGTAAGGAATTAGATGAGGACTTAATTGAAATAAATCAGAGCATAAAAAGAACATATGAAAATCTGACAAGAATAGACACATCTATTGAACGAGCGCACCACAGTTTGACAAAAGGAAGGGACGAAGACCCCTTCAACACCCCACACGCAGGAAGATATAACCTCTATGAAAATGAAGATGATTTGAATAGTAGCATCAGACGATTTCGAGAGTTGTCCCTCTCGGATGACGACGACGAGTTAAGGAGGGGAAGACCAGAGCTTAAGACCCCAGGGCAGAGAGAGCATCGGAGAGATCCTGAGGAGATCCACGGTGTTGAGGACGCTGACGGAGGACGTGGGAGTGACTCGTACATGGCCAAGAGTGCAAGTGACGCACAAGGGCGTAGCGAGGAATCCACTAGTCTAATCGGGTCCAACACACAGGGAGGTCAACCGGGAAAGATGGCTCATGAGGAACGGAAAAAGTTGCTGAAATTCATGGGGAATGGCTCTAAGGATCCCGTACGGCATTGCAAGACATGTGAGACAATCTGGATAGCCAGCGGGCAGGATGATCCCGACCAGTGGCTAAGGGCATTTCCGGCGACACTCAGAGACGTGCCATTGATTGGTACTCGGAATTGGACCAAGCACAGAGAGCTACATGGAGGTTATTGAAAAAAGCTTTCCAGGAGGAGTTCAAACTTCTTCGAGATGACAGCGAGATTGTTGCGGAGATATACAATACCAAGCAAGGAAAGCACGAGAGTGTGCGGACCTACAACCGAAGACTCAAAGATTTGCTGGGGAAATTGGAGGCACAACCGGCCGATGGGTTGAAGAAAAGATGGTTCATCGAGTGCTTGCTTCCGTCATTAAGAAAGAAAATGAAAGTCATACCTCCTTCGTCGTACGCTGAAGCATACAATCGGGCAATGGACATAGAAAGTGAAAATAAAACATCCTCCCGAGGGAAAAAGAAGACAGACGACGAGGAGAGTACGGACGACAGCGACGGTTAATCCAAGACTGTACAAGCACTCAGGAAGGATATGATGCGAATGATGAAAGAATTAAAGGCCGACAAGGAGAGTACGAGAGAAGCCAGGGAACTATGGTGTACGGATTGCAATGGGGAAGGTCACACAAAGGCGAACTGTCCCAAGAACTTATTCTGCAATATCTGCCAAGTGATGGGACATTCCGTCAAGGAATGCCCATACAACTTAAAAGCTAGAAGTGCACAAGTACTCTTCGCACAGGGAGAACCGTCGACACCGCCGAACACACCACCAAAGCCCCAGTACAATAGCAATGCATCCCTTGGAGGTTACCGAAGCAATAGAAGTCTGAGAAACATGATACAGTACGATGCAAAAGGAAGGCCTATGATCCAATGCAGGAAGTGCAACGAATGGGGCCACTTCGCCAGGGACTGCCAGAACGGTCAAGGTTCGGGAGGGAGATTGTGTAAGTGGTGTGGACCAGGCGATCATGAAGATAATGAATGCCCGAAGCAAAAGGGTATCCATATGCTGGAAGTAGAAGAACAAGAGGTACTGGCGATCACCAGAGCACAAGCAAAAAAAGCCACTTACCCAGATCCATGTACAGAGAAACAAAGGATGAAGGAAGCAAAAACCGAAGAGGAACTGGCGATGGCGAAGGAAAACAAAGTACCTCTGGAGAAGCCAGGAACCTCTCGGCGGTCGGAGGTGGAAACCAACATCATACGGCAGGTACTGCAGACCACCATACCGATCAAAGTAACTGACCTTCTCCAGACTATGCCGCAGTTGGGACTGGTGATCACAAACGTCGTCGAGGATGGCAAGCAACCGCGATTGGAGGAATGAAGGAAAGAATTGATACCAGAACCGCCACCGTACAGTGAACAAACAATCGACCCGGTATTGCTCACAGCGAACATCGGGAAGATGCCAGCGGTCGTGCATATGGAAATCAGAGGGAATATCTTGACAAATACTATCATCGATGGAGGATCAGGAGTCAACGTACTACCCGAAGACACATGGAAGAGTCTTGGGAAGCCTACACTCTGGCCGCCGACATTCCAACTAGTTGGCGCTGATCAACATGGTATCAAGCCGTTGGGAACGTTGATGGCGCAGAAGGTGACGATCGGGACACAACAGTTTTTGCTAAATTTTGTCGTCATCCCATTACAGAGGAAAGCGTACGATGCACTACTTGGGAGAGGATGGCTGATAGCGGCGAAGGCAAATCATAATTGGAAGAAGAACACACTCTCGATCGAGAATAATGGGGGGAAGTATGTCATCGACTTGAAGAACCAGGCCGTGAGTGAAGAATTGGCTTCCTCCAGATCTGAATCGGATGGAGGTGAATCGGTTATGGACGAAGGAAGGAAAGCTATGGAACCAAACATCGAAGGCGTACTTGAACTCGAGAGTTGTTCGGAGGACGAGACAAGCTCGCTGAATGGCTTATTTCATTGGCAGATGGAAGACTATGAAGTGTTCCATAGAGAGTGGAACATGCTACAAATCGGGGAAATCAAGGAAGAAGAGGGAAGGCCCAGCCAAAAACTTCCGACCAAGTACGGAGAGTACAAAGGAAGAGTCTCAAAACTGGATGATACGCCAGTCCACAAGTTTGAACAGGTACGAGATGAAAAAATTGTGGAGTTAAAAAATGAAAAGTATGGAAAAATTAAAAAATTAGAAAAAAAGAAAAGAGATGAAGAAAGGAAAAATGGAAAAGAAGAGAGGGGATGAGAGAGAAAATGAACGACATAAGGAAAAATTAAAAATTATCGAAGGAGTGAAATGGGGAAAAATAGAGAGAATTAAAAAATTGAAGGGAAGAAATAAAAGAAATTCGAAGGGAGACAAAGGTGAGTTATATAAAAAAGTACGAAGCAATATTCTCATCAACCATATAGTATGCCGTACGGCCAAGCTCAGGAAGGCAAAGGCTAAAGGAGAGAGATTTGACAGGCCTTCACCGGCCAAATCAATGGCACGAAGGAAGGAAAGACGAAGCAAAGGGAAGAAGCCCGTACGCCCATCACAAGAGGCACCTCCGTACGATGTACGGACAAGAAAGAACTCAGAAGGAAATTACGTACGACACACCAATCAAAGGCACGTACGGATCACAAGAGGAGAAGAGGTCGTACGACGGCCAAAAGAAAATAGTGTAAGGAGCTTGGAAGGGAACTTTGTACGGGCCAAAGGAAATCCGTATGCCAAGAGACAAGCCGTACGAGTGCTAGAGGAGGAGGTCGTACGGTATCAACAGAAACACACAATACGTTGTCACGTGAAAAGAAAATTAAGATTGCAAGTGCCAAGTCAACAAGGAAGGGCCACGCCAACAATCAAACCCCTCATGGACAAGGCCGTACGATATAAAGAAGTGGTATGATTGGAAGAGGCCGTACGACTTGGAGAAAGAGTCGTACGCTCTGGCAGAGGAGATGCTGTACGACCTAGAGAAAGAGACGTATGCTCTAGCAAAGGAGAATCTGTACGCTCTGGCAGAGGAGAAACTGTACGCTTTGGCAGAGGAGAAGCCGTACGACTTGAAGGAAGAGTCGTACGCTATCATACAAAAGAGGCCGTACGAGTTGCAAATGAAGCAGCATGCTTGGATAGAGTAGAGGCCGTACGAGCTAGGAAGGAGGTCATATGCCATGCTAAGGAGAAATCCGTACGACATATTAAGGAGTCCGTACGGCGGGAAAAGGAGTTTGTACGCATAAAGAAGATCGTACGCACTGAACAAGGGAAGGCCGTACGATGTAGAAAAGGAGTTGTACTCACTGTCGACTTGAACAAGGGGAGACGTCAGAAGAGGGAGTCAAATGCAGATGTCATACCAGTTGCCAGCAAGCATCACCAGTACGGTAATTGGAGTGCCGTACCAAGCATCGACTGAGAGAAAGTAATGTCTAAGAAAAACAATGCAAAATCTGTAATTTTCGGCTTCGTCAGCACTATTCAGAACCTGTGGAAAAGCCATGAAAATGAGGTGCGCGATGCAGTTTCGAGTGGTTTCAGAAGTGTTAAATTGGTCTTGGCGGCAGGTGCGTTGCCCCTCGACCCCGCCCTATATCGCAACAGGGAACGCGCCAAGGGCGCTGCCCCCTGACCCCGCGAGGGGCATGCCCCTCGACCGTGGGCGCTCTTGAGACCCCAGCGGTGCCCCTCGACGGCTGAGGCGCTGCTTGAACCCCCTGATACCTTGACGGCAGAGGCGTTGCCCCGAACCCCCATCAATTTATTGGAATTGCCGCTGCGGTACAACCCAACCATCATAGATACGGTTACAAGAGTAGTTGGCGGCCCGAGCAAACAAGTGGTAGCTCGAGGAAGTTGGCAGAGAGGGATAGAGTATTGGGTCAGTTGATAGAGAATGATACCCAGGTGGCCGATGCGCAACAACTTTCAGCACTGAGGGAGAATCAATTACAAGAAAAGGACGAGGAGTTGGCATTTTTTTGTTTTCAGTCGTCTGGAAGACGACTTCTTTTTAGGGGGGGATGATGTTAGTCGTATATTTTTACTTTGTTGTCGGCCGTAGTCGGCCAATTGCTAATAAAACTATAGATTAATAAAGAATAATAATGTCATGTACTTTCGGGAAAGCATGTTCCGATTAATGTTAATGTTAATGTTGTTATGAAGTGTCGTGTCGGTTGGTTATCTAACCACCGCCGAATGTTATATGTAGTCTGTTGGGATAGTCGGGAGATAGTTACGAATTATGATGAGTTATGTGCCGATGGTTATATTGTCAAGCAATGCTGATACTCTTTTGTACATGATATTTTTGATGATGAATAAAGTTTCTGGTGTTCAAATATGATATCTTTCAGTTTACTGTTTTATCCTATGTTCTGCACATGACTAGTTTGCTAGTAGTACGTAAGATTTGAATCCCATTCCGTAGGCAAACATTAGCCACTCACCAATATAACTGTTACATGTTCAGATGGCTTTTATTTTCTTAGATCTTTTGATTGTTCAAGGAATAAGAAGGATGCAAACTTTCAATTTCAAATTTTGCAGGATACCATAGAAGAGGTTGAGGCATCTAATGTTGTACAAGTAGTGACTAATTCAGCCCATATATGTAAATTAGCTAACTTGATGATGGAGGTTGCTCTCAAGCACATTTTATGAATACCATGTTGTGTTCATTCATTGAACAACACATTGAAAGACAAAGGGAAAATAGATCGGGTGAAGGCAATGGTGGTAAAAGCTAGAGCATAAAAATGTTCATTTGCAACCATCACACTTCACTTGCATTATTCAGGACTTTTCTAATAAAAGAATTCTTCAAGCCCATAGATACTAGATATGTCAACTATTTCATTTAGTTAGAGAGGATGCTTGAGGTGCAAGAGCCTCTACAATTAATGGTGATTAATTCAGAGTGAGGTAGATGGCCAGAGAAAAACATGGTTGAAAGAAAAAGTGTGAAACAAAAGATATTTGATGATGATTGGCGGTCTGCAATAAGGTAAGAAATTTTAGATTTTATTATTAAATTATTAAAAAGAATTTATTAATATTTTTAACTCGTAAATTATTTTCACTATTTATAACAGCATTCACACTTTGTCATTTAAGTCTTAATCTTTTTTAAATCTTAATTTTATAATTTGTTTGCACTTGTAGATATGTTTGCTCTTTCATCTCACCTATTTGTGCCAGTCATAAGATATATTGATACAAACTCTACTAGCCTTGGAGAGATTATGAGACTTTGACAACATGCATAGATAAATGAAGCAAGCTATCCATAGTAGAGATTCTACTTGAGATATTATGAGGAGCATATTAGGCCCATTGTGACAGGGTGGTGAAACACTATGAACACCTTGCTTCATATGGCAGCCTATGCTACTGTATAAGAGTGTATAAGAGTGAATTTGCACCCCATGTGCAAATTCCCTTTTTTCCTTTATCCACCTTAGAAAACCAAGTTCGGAGGCTTAATTCCAACTAAGCCCGCTGCTTTTATCCCACTTGGTGCTTGTTTTGAGCGTCGGTGGAAGCGTTTCTGTCAGGGGCGTCCGCGCGACGCACAGACGTCCATGCGACATGCTTACGTCCCTGGCGGATTCATGTGGCTGAACCTGAAGAGGCATTACACTTCTCATTGGGACCCAAGTTGTAACGCCCCCTTCGGCCGACCGACCCAAATATGGCCGTTTTCTTCATCTCCCTTTCAAATTCACTCCTTCCATAGGCATTTGATCTTCTAAGAACTTCTTCACTTCATTCACAAGCTTCAAAATCTCTCCACAAGCTCTAAGCAGCTTCTTCACCATCTCTTCAATCTCCAAACACTTTACACTTCACAGCAGCAACATCAACACTCCACCACTTCAGTAGAGCAAGTGTGGAACAAAACACCATTGCAGCAAAGGCTCGAGTTCCTCTCATTTTCTCCCCCATTAGCCTTGAGCACTCTTGGGGGAGGTGGTAAGCTTTCACTCCTCCCCTCTATTACTTGGTTGAGTAGCATAACACTGTTTTGTAGTGCTTTAAGTGCTCTTTACTTCATTTCTACTTTTCTCTCTATCTAACTAGCTGTCCGTGGAGGTGGGAACACCAAAACGGGGTCTGACTAAGGCAGGCCCCTATACAGCCCCAACAATTTCTCTCTCCCTCTTATGTGCAGGTATGAAGACACTCATGAGCTGGAAGCTTCATCACTTGCGCGGCTGTAAGTATTTCCTTTCTTCTCCTTATCTTTGTCATCTCTACTTCTTTATTTCAGTTCTATCACTTTCTGTTATTTCCTTATATTCTGTAAGTTCTTAGCAATCAAATAGAAGCATTCACTTTGCTATTTTCTAAGACATTCTCGTTCTTTGGTCCCTACGAAACTCCAGCGCGCCTCTAGGACGCCAGCGCGCCACATTGTCGTCCATTTCCTGCGTTGTCGTCCTTTGGCTAAGAGCTTGTCAATTTGTCCAGTAAATCTCTACGACTTGCTCTTTCGGATTTTGAAACTCTCGCCGCCGTTCCATTGAGGTAGTTTAGGGCAGTTCGCCCCGTGAGGCTTTCTGAATGAAGAGAACTCGTGAGTAGCGAATCCCCCTCTTCTACAGCTACTAAATGGTATGTAGCTAGGCCTAAGAAATTGCTTCCATCTCATGATGAAGAGGTGAAATAAAGGCTCATGAGGGCCCTTTGAAAAATACATATTAATCAGGAATCTACCATACTTCACTCACAACGACTTAACTTTTGACAATCTTCATGGTCCCTCCAACAAACCAAAGGTGAGGACAAATAGAGATACATTAGCTCAAACCGGCCCTATTGGATGGTGGATGTAGCATAGTAAAGATGCACGAAAGTTGAGGTTACTTTTCACTCGTCTTCTTTCACAAGTCGTCAATTCCTCTATTCCATTGAAGAATTGGTCCATATACAACTTCATTTAGTTAGTCAAGAGGCACCACCTTACCTCTAGACAATTAGAGAAGTTGGCCATGCATAGTGTCTTGTGGCTACATAACTGATAGGCTATTGAGTATCATCAAACTCTAGCCACACATTAGAATGTTGATCTTGAAGATGCCATACAGATTGATGAAGAGGTGTAGGAGAAATTGATTGGGGTTCCATTGGATGAGGTAGCCCCTCATAGTGGCAGTGTCTAGAACTCAAACTCCAATTTTGATGCAATGTTACTAGATGTTGATTAGGGACAATTGCATATTTTCTATGTTTTTGTCATTTTGCAGTTGAAACTTGCAGCCTTTGGGCATTTTGTTGTAATTTTTTTACCATCAATATGCACATTGACAATAAAAACAATTAAATTTTATTAATTTGTTTGTTGACTCTCAAGTGAAATCTAAACTCAATTCTAATGTTATGAATTAAGCTTCTATAATGTCTATGATTAATGTCTTATCAACATTATCATAACTAGCAATTGCACCTTAGTGTGCAATGGGTACACCGAAGAGGTGTGGAATGTCAATTAGGAAATTTTCTGATGAATTTTTTGCATACATTTGTGTGGTATATGAGGTCAATTGG